>JALDNG010001561.1:0-179700 GCA_024349245.1 Neodontobutis hainanensis
AAAGCATATACAATCACAACCAATAATAAACTAGGTGTGTTTATTAGATGTGGGAAAAAGAGACATATTCGAAGGACTGTGAATTCAGAGATTTCGTCTGTAATTACTGAAAAAGGAAAGGCCATTTGGAAAAGGTTCGCAGAATAAATAAATTTTTATAATCTAATGAATCGTGTAAATATCATTCAGTGAACAGAATGATTTCCAGAATTAGAAGTTAAGTTTATACCCCGTTTTGTTTTGCTTTCAGAATTCTGAAATTAGAGCTCAACACTGGATCTATTGACAATTTCATCTCAATTCGAAAATTCTCGGAATGGCGAAGTTATCGGAAATGAATTTGGAGAATACATCTACTTATGCGTCTCAAATCCGAACAGTTGGGAGTTTTAGATGCCATGTTAAATTAGCAGATCTGGTAATCTTAAAAAGAATTATGACCTTCATTGTATCTGAATGTACAAACCCAAATATCATCGGCTTAGATACAACAAAAATCACAGGAATCTCAATCGATTGGTTCATACAACCTCCAAAGACGAAAGTCCATTCAATTCATTCCAAGGTTTTTGAATCAAAATGCAAGACTCTGAGATAAATTCCCCTCACTCTGGACATCAGACCTTGTTTACCTTTTAGACTTAACTGGAGAAAATTCAAATCTGAATTCAACACTGTTTTCTGTCGGCCAAGAAACATTCCATTCTCAATTAATAAGGAAGTAAATTTTACCTTAGAGAACTGAATACGAAAAGGAATTTGTGTTAAAGTAGATCTCAACAACGCCTGGACACCTTTTATAGCCGTAAGGAAAAATGATTCTCATAAAATTCGAATATGCTGTGATTGTAGTGTGTGGGTCAACAAACAACTCGATGATTATGAATCCTCGATAAAGAATGTCAAAGAACCATTAAAAATTGAGTGGAACCAATTTCTTATCTAAAATAGATTTGGCTGATGCAAATAGCCTGATTACGCTGGGCTCGGTTAACAATCGAGATTTGCTATCAGTACCCAGTATGGAGTATTCCTCATATCAAGGCTACCTTTCGGAATTAAGACAGCACCATCCTATTTCCAGGAGCTTACTCCCAAACTCACCCCTGATCTAAATAGCGTGGCCGTATATTTAGACGAAGTATTAGTCACTGGTAACGATGATGAATCAAATCTGATAAATCTTTGGGCCACATTTCAGAGGTTAGAAGAGCATAGTCTTCTGTGCAATTCGGAAAAGTGTAAATTCGCACAATCAGAAGTTGCGTATTTGGGTTATATAATTTCGGTTTACAGAATTTCAAAGGGCTCACAAAATGACGCTATTCTGTACTTACCAACGCAAAGTGATGTGCAAACCTTGAAATTATTTCTTGCTTCATTTAAGTTTAAAAGTAAGTTTATTCAGAACATTGCTTGTTTAGTCGCTCCTATTTTTGAACTCACTCAAAAAGACGTTCCGTGGAAGTCGACTCGACTTTATTAACGTTGTTTCAGAGACCTCAAGGACATTCAGGCATCAGACTCTGCATTGATTCACTTTGATCATTCACTTTCATTGGATCTCTCATGCGATGTTTCCAGTTTAGTTATCGGAGCTATATTGTTCCCTCGATAACTTGAAGGTTCAGAAATATCCATCACAAACTGTTTGAAAACTCTTAAGAAAAGTCAAATGAATAATTCACAAATCTATTAAGAAAGGTTTACAGTTATCTATGAACTTCATATACTGTATCAGTAGCTTTGTGTTCGAAAGATTATTCTCGTTACAGATCGTAAACCTCTCCTGAGTTTGCTTGATTGCTATAACCTACCAATAATCTCGTGGAAAAGAAGCTATAAAGGTGGGTATGCTTGTAAAGCCTCTACGAATACAAAATCATGTATAGAGCTACAAATTGTCACGAAAATGAGATTCGTTAAGTGGTTTACTTCAAGTTCGTCACCTAGAATTCGATAGAAAACAATATAAAGATTTAGTGTGCTTTATAGAGGAGCTCGGCGCTCAGCTGAATAGAACAAATCCTCAAATTCTAAAGGAGGCTCCACAGGATGACCTCATTCTTAGTGAAGTTATTAAAATAGTTTGAGTGAAAAGTGCTAAATTAACATGCAAAATTACAAACGGTAAGAGAGATCCCTCAATTTCCAACGATTGCCTTTTGTACCCCTATCGAATAATAACACCAAAAAAACTTTAAACCGAAATTCAAAAAATTCTCCATGCTGGGAATTTCGGAAATCAAAGCATGACAACATCAACACGCTTTTCAGCTTTCTGGCATGGCATAGATGAGGAAACTGAGAAAACGTCTCGTGAATGTTCCTCGTATGACAATCGTCGTAAAAGGTTACTTTGCAGTTAAAATCATTCATGGAAACAAGTCGAAGAACCTTGGAAAAGGCCACAAGTATACCATGCTATCAAATTTATATAGCAAAAACTGGTTGATCGTGGTCCATACACATTATAAATACTCTTGCACTAATGAAACTAAAAGCATTACATCGGTCTCTACAATAAAATTACTCGAAGAGGATTTTGCACACTTCCGCAATCCAGAGACTATCGTATCCTATTATGACAAACCATATTCTCATCAAAATTTAATGCGAGTCAAAAAACACTAAACGCATCACCAGATCCCCATACTACGCAGCAACTTACGGGCAGGAGGAAAGATTTATTCAAATGATAAATTCAGAAATAATCTCTGATTCTGGTGTTGTTGTGAATGAATTCTTGCTGCAATTAGGAATAACTACAGGTGAAAGTTGAAAATCACCGCCTGAACTCCTCAATGAACGTCAGATAAGAACGGATTTTGACACATCTATCCCAGGGAAGGAGGAAAAGAAAAATTTAACGTCTGACATTCAAACAGATTTTAATTTATTAGCGAGGGAGATACGTGTTTGATGCGCAACAAGGGGATCAGGGCTGAGAGATAGCGTCGATGGTTTCCACAATAATTCAAAATATCCTTGGGTCCAAGCATGTGTCTATCAAATTCCCCGATTCAAAAAGTATCATCAAAAAGCTGTTCAGGCAACTAAGACCGGGCTTCTAAAATGAAAACCAGGATATTTATTACCCATTTTATTTACACGAGCTTAATGACAAAGACTCTTCCAGCTCTAATGCAGATCTAAATAATTCCCTTTCTCCCGACAGAAGACCCATTCCTGGGGGATTAATCTGTCTAAGAAAACAACCAAAGTAGTTTATGGTCGATGCATGGGCGCCAAAGAGGAAGTTCCAAAAGGTGGGGGGTGTTTTGACTCATAAATCTATCCTTAATTATTATTCTCATTCAGCCGACCACATCAGCTGCGGCACAAAAACAAAAAACGAATACTTATCAAACACAAAAAATTAAAGTTGTAAAATTAAAAGAGACAATTACCAAACTCACCGATGTAATGTTACGATTCAATTAACATGTCTGATAATGGAAATTCAGATATCACCAATCACTTAAACTACCAAGCTCATCACTTCTATTCATGAGAAAGCTCTAAGCCTTATAAAGATTTGCCTCCTGGGGACGAAATTATGTTCATTACCATCAAATGATAGCTTAAAGAATGTTCATATTCTTTCGTTTATAATGTCATTATAAAGTCATTAAGGGGCCACTGTTCTCACCGACAGTGGTCCTCCTCTACGATCTTTAAAAATCATGCTCTAGGACGAGCTGTATCTTTCATCTCGCTGCTGATAATCTAACCAGATCGCATCCTGCAGACATATACTAAAGAATTCCTAATTTTCTTGGACTCTGGTAATTTTTTCGGCATTCAGTTGACCGATATCACTCCGCGAAACTTTACTTATGATATTCTCGTAAATAATTGACAGATTTCGTGAATGATGGACATATTTTAAAATATTTCTCATTCAAAAAGGCGATCGTTGAGCTGAATAACTTATAATTCATAAAACAGCTTAATCCGAAAATAGAGCAGTATATAGTTGTAAATCTACACTTCCCTATTGCTGAAGACACGAATTTCAACCAGTTTTTTTGAATAAACGGTTTATTTAGTACATAATAAATAAAATACGGATTAAATGTATTAAAATTGGAATGAGAATTTTAAACACAAAAATGTAAAAATCGAACGCTAACAAACTACATAAAAAAATCAGTGAGGAGTAACTCAAAATTTAATTAGTTCGAGTACACCTGAAAATGGATATGGAATACTTTCTCTACTTAGGCCCTTAAACCCAAGACTGATGCAGTAATGACAAAGTAAATCACGAAGAAGATTCATCTCGTCTAGTAATTCGACAGAGTCAATTCTTGACTTGACAGAAGAAGGAACAAGAGTCGTATAGATTTCCCACATTGAGAAAGCCACAGAATCGTCCCATTTTGCATCGGTAAACTTTTGACACTAGTTGTTAAATTAAGTCAGAACATGCGCGGTGAGTGAAGAACATGTTAATTTCCCTCTGAAATCATAATTCACGTCCTGAGTTTAGTTAAATTCAAACGTGAACATTCTTTTGCATAACTTGACCGAAAGTATCCGTAAAATTCATCTGATTATAGCATTAGACGGACTGGATCGTAGTTGACGAAAATCCCCGTTCTTATTAAGGATCCCAAGTGTTCGATCAGATTCATGATCTGATAATCTTCCATGTACACAAGAACGCACTCAGAGATGAAAATTGTTGGCTTCCTTTGATAAGTAAAAGATTTGAACTTTGAATCAAAACCACACTTTGAAAGTAAGATATGGAGTTCTTCTACATTTCGTAAATCACAGGATATTATCTTGTATTTGTTGGTGGAAAAAATTGACTGCGAGCGAACGAAATCGATCCGAAGATTTTTGTTACGCCTGATTTTAATAAACTCAACGGTTACATTATCATGCGTATTTTGTTTGAAATCACGCCATCGAAATCGACCTCATACAAAACATAGTCACACTCGGAAGAGTCCTATTTATCGGCAGTTATACTTTTTCAAGATTCCAATAGAGTGTATCGAACCCGCAGCCCAGAGATACTATTTGACACTGCTGGTGATGGGTGGAAAATTTTTTGATTAAATTGCGCAAGAAAACGACACGCAGTGCGTATCCTCGTGGATTCAAAAAATACCTTTATGAACTTCGGGTGAGGTCCGCTCACCTCCGCAAGGCAGCATAAATTGTAAGAATGGATCCTCGTAGTAGCCTAATTTAATAGCAGATCAATATATAAATATCTATCATTACAGTTTACAGCTTGTCGCGTGGTCGTTAGTTTCGGCAACGTTATCTGAAGGAGGCAGGCTTTTCATTTATTTTAGTCCTAACCGTAAATGCGGTCTAGTTTATTTGAAAATAACAATCGTTTAATATGTATGAAAATTTGTTTTCTAACATAAAAAATCTGCTTTTGTGAGATACAGGACTTGATATCACAATATATTCTGATCAAACAACATAAAATAGGCTAAACATTTTTAACTTGATAAATACGGAGGTTTTAAAAATTATATAAGTTTTGATATATTAGAAGATAATTTTTCTTTATTTCCACGATAACTGGGCACGCGTAGAACAATTTAAAACCCATGGCTCGTTTTATGAGTTCTTTTATCGTACTGAAAGGTTGTATATTTATTGTTTTTTATTTATAATATTTACACCTAAATATGTTACGCTCACAACTCTAAGGAGGCTTAAAGATGATTCTGATCTGAAAAAGTACATGGGAGGATCAACATATTGTGACTGTAACCATTTTATGGTGCAAGCTTTGATTTTATGAAACAAATTCGGCCTTCTTGCGTTAAAGTTATTTTAAGCTAATAAATAAACCTTTTTACCTTTGCAGGTTTTCTCACTATAGTAAAAGGTCCCTTTATAAAGATATAAATTTTAAATTAACTTGTTTGAAGTATCATGATATTTTGGATATATTTTAAAAAGACGAAAAATGGAACAAAAATAAAACATTTACATTTTCTTTAAACAATATACTCATAAAAAAGTATTTTTATATTATAATATGTCGTTTAGGTTTGCCGATATCAAAATTTTAAACTGTTTAAATTCGTTTAAAAGATTTCACCAATAGAGGAAACATAATCGACAAATAAGGAAAATATAATTGAAATAAGTTTTAATTAATTTTTACACGTCTGGATCAAGGAAGTCTGGAGTTTTCCAGTCAACATAAATTCATGCACAGATCGAGACGATAAAATTTAAATATTTTCAAGAAACATGAAATAAATTGTTTTTTGTTTATCTTATTTGTGAAAATTTCGACTCTTTGTAAACCTTTTACCAAAGAGATTCTTAAACAATAGATGACACGTGCGCACTATTTTATAAAAACATATTCTTTTTTTCTGGGTTGCTACATAATGTAAATTACCATTATTATGCACACACTCAATTTTCCATAAAGTGAAACCCCATAAGATCTTATTATCTATTGTTGTTATTGTCAAATTTTATTGAATACGCGTTTAATTCTGTTTTCGAGTTCAGATTTTTAATAATGAATAAATATTCGAGCAATACCATTCCATTTTATTTGATATAAAGTTAAAAGAACCAAACTCACCGTGTATTGTGATTTTTTAAAGAAACAATCGTTAAATTTCGTGATATTTCATACATAATCCGATGAACGAATGCACCTTTGAGATTTTATCAACAGAAGTTTCATTCATCTTCTATCGATTCACACGAGTCATAAAAAGGTAAAATATATCATAATCTTTGAACATTTTTCGATTAATTTCTCTCTCTCGAATGACGTTCTAATCCTTATTTAAAATAATCAGAATTAATAAAATTTTCCTCGGATACTCTATCATTCGTTGAATATTCAAAATTGAAAACTATAATGTTACAGCACGGCAAGAAAAGGTGTCTGTAACTAGGTAATCTTAATTTAATAGCTTATAACCAATGATTTGATAATTTTTTTTCTTTTAACCAATAAATGATATATTTTGCAAACTGACACTGAAGTTTAATGAAAACTGTCAAATTGATATTTGATAAATAAGTTGCTCATTTTAAATTAAAATGATGTTATAATCTCGTATCTAGACCCTTCTCGCAGATTAGTATTTAATTAAGAATAGTTTATGATATTTATATCAGCCAATCTTCGCCGAAAAAGTACAGTTACACAAGTGGGTCAAGGAGATTTTAGTAGTCCCAAACTACCAAACTCCTGGTGTTAAAAATTTCAAAAATTGGTAGAGCGCTGACCGTTTGATATTAGTAAGCAGAGCTTTAATAAAGATCGTATATAATCGTAAACTTTTTCAAACGACGCCTTGATAGGTTTTACTCATCCATGGTATTCATAAGAGCACTTGCAACGACGCTTCAAAAGAATAGAAATGACTTGAAGTCAGCCATAAAACATAACAGAATAAATAATGTGTAAAATCATTAAATAGAGGATGTGCACAAGACCATCTCACACAGAGATACAATCATTTTAACATAAATGAGCTCTCCTATTATCGAAAATTGCAAGATTACTTTTAATTATTCAAAGGGAGTACTAGTAATATCTCAGAAAATATGAAGTACTTTCAGAGATTTTGAAAGACTAATTCTCATGTGGGTTGTAGAACAGAGTTTGCGATGTGAGATTGTTAACGATAACGTTCTTTTTGAGTAAGTATAGTTATTTTAGCAAACCTTTTTAAAACTATGCCACGACCATTAACTGCTGAAAAAGATGCTTTGAATAAAGACATGGATGGCTCGATATGTTTTTTGAGACGAACAGGCCCATACAGAGTTTTAGATGCACTCTAGTAGCAAGAAACACTTAAAGTGACTCCAGGAGACTCTGATTTTAAGGTTTATCTATCGACAAAAATTTTGAATTTAATGATATGAGTTTCATCTTAAAAACGATGCCAATGTTAACCTGTGAAATTTAGAAGAGATTAACTGCACAAATTAGTGTCAATTTATTACAATTTCTACTTCAACTTTATTCGAATGTAAAAGACGATTTAAAATTAAACCTCAACTTTTTAACATTTATAAGCTCCAAGAAGTGTATTTCCCAAAATAGCAGTATAGGTTTAAAGAGAATTACAAATACTATGGCTGATATGATAGGTGACATTTTATACATTGGATCAATGAACTTGAAAGTTCATATGTGAAAAATATCGATTTTAGATGAATTTTCTTCTCGATTTCTCGTTTGTTAGGTATATCGCACCTGCTCACAGTTCATATATGAACGATGTCCATTCAAAAAAAAAATGGTTTCCTATTCTCCATTCTGATGCCTTTTCTCGTCTACAGTCTCTCAGATTTGATCTTACAAAATAAAATCAATAGTCAGACACTCTTCAAGAGATCAGAGTGTGACTGAAGGACGAATCTTCCATTCAAAATGTTTTATGAATATCACGTCCAATTCTTTGCAGTTCTTAAGATTATTGAAAAGATGTAGAAATGAGTGACCTATTAGATCCTCATTTCGACTTGGAAGAGG
Organism: Neodontobutis hainanensis; assembly: GCA_024349245.1. NCBI lineage: Eukaryota > Metazoa > Chordata > Actinopteri > Gobiiformes > Odontobutidae > Neodontobutis > Neodontobutis hainanensis. The sequence goes on from JALDNG010001561.1 coordinate 8,501, forward strand.
CTCTGCCAGGGCGCGTTGTCGAACATGACCATGCTAGATTGTAGACAGTACGCTGGTAGTCCATAATAAATTAAGTTACGTATTTGGTCACTTCATGGGGTTATGGGTTGATACAGATTATAAAGATGATTTTATGGATTTTAGTCCTATTTTAGAACAATAAGTTATGGAGGAGTTTATCAGTGTTGGTTGGATAAGCAAAGAATTGATTTTAGAGCAATTAGAGAAATGTTGAATGCATGGGAAACTGTTTTATAGATTGTTAAGAAACATCGCAACAAACATAGAGGGTGCTATGTTCTCTAAAAATGTATAATATGACAATCAAGTATCACATTTTCACCGAATTTAAGCGTTTGCAAAAAAAATACAAAACAAATTTTTTTCAACAAAACTGAAATTTCGGAGGGATATTCTTTCAACAGAATAAAAATTATTCTCTTACCTAACTGCAAAAATTTATTATTTACGGGGAAAAGTATTTCGCATTACTTGTGCAATTGTGAAACTAGTAAAGATCTTTAGTAGAGTTTCAAAATATTCTCTGTTGTCTATGTCATTAATCGAATGTTTTTTCATAATTATTAAGATCGAAATCTCTTCAGAAGATTAGATTTAAAATCATACCAAAAAACGGTCAATTTATTATCAAAGAAATATTTGGTTGTGGATGTTTTTCGTTTTCTAGTTTATTTAAGGGCTTAAAAACAGTCGTGTAAAAAACTATAATTTTTTTAATCATACTAGAATTATATGAGGGCGCTCTAAGCATGTTAGTGACGCCACCTCTATAAATATCTAAGCCAGTGACATCATTAAATTACCTTAATTTTTCAATGATAGCAGTAAGATCATCATCATCTTCTTGAATTTTTGCAAAAATAATCAAAAATAAACAGAGTTATGAAACGATGAATAAATAATAACCTTTTTTTGTTTTAAGATTTTCCTTTTGAAAGTAACAAATTTTAAATATCTCACATAAATTTTTAATTATCTGAATAATCAATGCTTGGCTCGGGTTTGTATAACTGTATACACTTTTTCCATTAAAATTATTGCGCTTGCCACTTAAAAATTAAAACGGTTATAATTCATACACGTATAGTTGTATTGCTTAAATAAAAATAATCTACAACTGTCTGAGTTTGTTAAATAAGATTCTATAAAAAGATATGAATTTTTATGATCGTTTTTAAAGTAAAATTAAAGGATTGGTTAAACTAATTCCAATGGGTTTTTAGTTAAATGCTAGCTTCCATTTAGATTGTAATTTTAATGAGATTAATTTTTTAAAATCTCTAAAAGGTTATTGCACCATTTTTTGTTATTTTTATCCACCATAACAAAAGATTATTTTTAAATTTAACGTGAATATGTAAACTTCTTGAAGAACGGATGGGATTTTAACTCAAGAACACACGAAGATAAACCTAAGGTATGTAGAACCAGATAGAAGTATGGGTTATGAATAGGTTACATCAATTAAATCTTCCAAAGTTAATTTCATTATTTATGACAGGAAAATTTTTTTCGAGAGCAAGGATGAGGAAAACCTATCTTGGCTTCTTAAGAAGAAAGTTCATGGACAAGTCCGCCCTTTGGCACAGAACCTTTCGGCACGTACGCCTTGTCGGTACCCTTTAGTGGCGTATATGTCAGGAGTCAGATAGTGTGAGATATTCACCCACAAAAACCCTCACACTCTCCTCCACCCATAAGATCCATCTTACCTTGCAGCATTGGTTCGTTGGATGACAGTATAAATATGAGACAATAACTCGTTGATAATCATTTATATTTACCTTTCTGGTCAGTTTTAATGACAACTATCTATCTTACAGGAGTAGTAATTGCACTATTTTTGCATCACTTAATCATGATTTTCACATGTTAATTTGAGACTGAATTACATTCCACATAGTCTAAGAATTGATCAAAAGTACAAACAGAATGTTTCTCAGAAAAAATAGAAAGTTAACATAATTTCGACATATCGATGTTTTATTCGAGTGCGCTTCAGAAATAATTTTTTAAATAAATTCTCGTATAACGATATCAAAACGCGTTCAAGAATTTATATGAGTTAAAACCCTTTAAATATGTCCCGTACGGGCGAAGGCCATGTGTTCTAATATTCGAGAATTTTCAACGACACTCGAAGTTTTATTAATCTGAGGTATCTTAAGTTGTGACTGTTGACGAAAATAAGAATTGAGAAAAATTTTGTCTTCAGCTAGCCGCTGAATTCCTTTTTTTTACCAGCTGTAAAAGAGTCCGATTTATTGTGAAGGTATAAATGTTGCAATTGATTGCTTCGCAAAGTTTGTCAACATCTTATAGTTATTTATTCTTTGATGAACCTTTAGAAGTACTTGATTCGCTACTTAAATTTGGAATTTGATTTTTTGCAAATAAAAGTTTTCTTGATTCGTGCTAACCAAAAATAGATAAAAAGAACAACAATAAATTAAGAATAAAAATTAAATCTAAAACGAACATGTGATAAATAAAATATCTATTTTAAAAAAAGATCACTGCATTGCAAGATTTATAACAAAAAGTAACAAGCGCAGTAGATGAGTTAAGTTTAAACACAAATATTACATATGGCGACAAGGGAGTCCAATAGCAATTTGACTCTCAAAAATACACGATTATTCAAAAATTAATTGATGTTTACATATGAGAAATATAATGATTCGGTTGAGGACTGGCTGTTTTGCAAAACACGATTCGTGTTGAATTTAAAATTCAAAATTGCTGAATATATAGACACATTCTATTCAAGAAAACGCGATTTACATATCAGACATATTAGTCTCGAGTCTTCAGAAGCACTCTCGAAAATTTTTGAGATCGTAGCTACTACTCTTTAATATGCAAGCAGATTAAGTTATTCGTCAAAGTAAGTATCAGGGAAAGGTTAAAAACCTTAACAGGCGCTACGCTTTTAACGACACAAAAAAACTCACACATAAACGTATTAATCCATTTTCTCAAGAATTTTAACCTTAGCTTGACTGTACGAGTTAAGAAGTTCATTAAATGAACAGCTTCGCGATAAAATTATACAAAGGCTGAATGATGAAGACATACTGCTTGAGATTTTAACCCTACATCATGAGATTGGCAGAAATATTTTGAGTAACCAAGAATAATGGGAATGCAAAAAATTACATTAAAATGCTCCACAAGAAAACATTTACTTTTAAGACGAAACAGAATCAATAATACTGGGTTGGCAAAGGTAAGGCCATATCAGAATAAGATTGAAAGAATTCTACAATTGATAAACTTCTAAATCTTATTCGATCTGGGTGTAACATATATAAATCGTGATATTTCGTAGATAGTTGTAAAGTAATTTTGTTATGACCGTTCTAAGTGGTGGCAGCAGTGGGATTCTCGAGGTTCGTTATAAATTTTTTTGCAAAATTGGTCGAAGTCGACAAATGGATTTTTTTATTTGATCAAAGGTCCGTGTTTAACGAATGGGAATAAGTCAGGCAAGCAAGTTTCGTGCAGGTATTTATTAGAGAGGATAGATCTGATGCATATACAAATCGTTTCTTGGGAACGAGAGTTCTGAGACGTAAAAGTTAAAAATTTAAAAATTGATGCTCAATCTTCGAACGTATGAAGATCTTGTATCTAGTGACTTTGTAAAGCTGAAAAACACAAAACTGTGACCAGGAGAACATTTCAAAAGGCTTTTTAAGATGCTGTCTCAGACACTACTCACGGCCAGACCAAATCAATCCTCAGAGGATAAGAGTTTCTCTTTTATTCAAAACTTATAACCATGCTTATCTCCAAAACTGCTTCGATCACTCTAATATTCCCTGATTTAACATTTAGTGAAACCTTTCAGAAGCCTGTTAACTTATTATTGATGATGAAAGCGTCAGACCAATAAAATCAAAGGAATTCCATCCAAAGACTGAAGAACCTAAAGCAAATCCAGGGTTGGAAGAAATTCGAACATAGCTGGAAAAACTAAAGTCTATTTGTGGGCTTCGAAATCCTAAACGGCTACGTTGTAATAAATGACGCTTGCTAGGCCATAAATCTTAAAACTGTAGAGGAACAGCTCTTTGCTACAGATGCCGTTAGTGGGGATATAATGCTTTTATTTTCTTGCGAAATAATAAACTATATTAACCTTACAAAAAATGTGATATTTATTTTCATCATTACATCGTTAATTCAGTTTCGGTAACAAGTAATCCAAGTTAGCCATGACATTTAATTGATTTTGAAATAAAGAAAATTCCCTGATCGATAGATGAGCAAGTGGAAGGTTTGACTCGCAGCAAATATGAAGACTGGGAACTTGTTTTAAAAAATACAAAAATCGTTTGTGTCGATTGAAGCTACATTAATAATATCTGTGAGGCAGGCCTCAAAATACTTATTACAGATTTTAAGCTTTTGTGAAAATTTATTGTTGTCACTAACCTTATATTTGATGCAATCATAGGTTGAGATATCATTATTTTATTTTCGGTCACAACAAATTTAACTCTTGAACGTCCTTTAAGCATCAACAAAACCACAGACAACTCTCGATTAGAGATTCGTTATATCTTGAACACTTTTTAATCTCTGAAGTCAAAAATGTGATTTCAAGATCTGAAGATTCTAGAAGAACAACCACTGTAAAAATATTGAATTAAGGATTGTGATGATAAACAAATTATCACAAAACCATAACGAATCTCAATTCACATTTTTAAAGAAATGAGCAAACAGATTGATTTTATGATCAAAATACAATCATTCTGCCTTGTGAAAGCTTCCATTGTGCCCAAACGATTTTTGTAAAGAAATAGTAAAGTGAATACAGATTTAAGGTTGATCTCTAAAAATTGAATGACAAAAGTAAAAGATCAATATCCGTTGCAACTTGTAGACACTATTTTTGATCGACTGCACTGATAAAAATATTTTTCAACTGTTGAATTGAAAACTGGAAACTGGCAAGTCGAATTGAGCCCTGAGTTGTCGAAATTTACAGCTTTATCACAAGGCGCAGGTCTTGGGTGTATGAATTTATCTTTGAGTATTTCGAGGTGTGCAATCCCTCCTCCCCCTTTCAAAGACTTATGGACGGTGTTTAGAAGGGTCTCTCACAGACACTTACACATCAGGCGTCGATTACATGCCAAAGGATTCAAGAGTGTGTTGTTTAGAGTTAGATTTAATTGTTATTACAACGGCGCAATCTCAAAATAACATCTAATATTCACCACTTTGATGGAAAAATGAATTTTCTTCCTTGGTTTGAAAAATTTAAATATGTTTTTGATGAACCTGAACTTGATGAATCTGAGAAGAAGAACCTTATCATAAGCATGGATCAGAAGACTTATAAAGAGTTGCCTACCCTCAGTTTAACACAGAATAAATTCATAGGAGCCACTATATTTCATGATTGCGGATAAAGAGAAAAAATTTATCTGTTAAAAGCACAGAATCAAAAGATGCCTCGCTTTCAGAGTCGATCTGAAAGCATTGAGGACAATGTAGCTGAATTGGAGAAATTCTTCTGTGTTGCGTATCCTGATGCCAGTGAAGTTAAAACGATCCAATCCTTAGCTGGTAGGCTTTTGAATGCACAAATCAAGAGGAAAATTTTTGAGAATACAATATGAAACCCCTTGTGTTGCTGTTGAAACAGCGACTGAAACACAGAAAATTCTGGATTTCATTGACAAGGAAAAATGAAGGAAAATAATGAAATTCTTGAATTGCACCGATAAATTAAACCACTCGAAGGTTGAATTTTTAGTATTAAGTCTCTAACGAACGTAAATACGTCGTTTGATGAAAAAAGGCAAACTTACAGAAAACTGCAGGTTGAGTAAAATTTTTGTCCACGGTGAAAGACGAACTAAGGAGAAGCGAGACCCAATTTTTATGAAGACGAAGATTCGAGATAAAGTTGTTAACCCATTGATCGATACTGGATCTTCTGTATCAGTCATTCGAAATCAACAGTTGTAAGATGCCATAAGTACAGGGAATGATATACAATCGAGGAATCGATTAATTGATTTTTCAAATGTTTTTTGCGTTTAATTTCAGAACGCGATCATTCTTATCATATAAAAGAATAGCTAAACGATTTGCGGAAAGAATACGCTGACATTTTATCAGTTTATGAATCTGACGTCGGTTATTATGGCGGCTTCGAGAAAAAAGTTATTACTTATGGTTCAGACCGTATTAAAAAGCAGATCGCTGTCTTCGGATTCATAAAATTGACGATCTTCGAGTTCTAATTGATAAACTACTAAAAATTGAATATCTACGCACTAAAATCCTCATGGTTGTCACCGATAATCTTTGTAACAAAAAAAGAATGGAGAGTCAGGCTGTGCATCGAGTATAAAAAACTCAACAGTTGTCAAAGTGGCGGATTCATGTCCTATCTATCTCATCAAATAGGCACTCGATCGAATTAATGTATTCAAATGGTGAAGTAAACTGAATTTGTCTCATAGGTATTGGCAGAACTCTATTCTGGATACTTAAAACATTAAACAGCATTCACAAAATAGATAAGATTTATGAGTTTAATGTGATCCTTTTTGGCTCGAAGAACGCCCCAGCTAAATTCCAAAGAACGACGAAATATATTATATGAACTCTGAATCAAATCTAGATATCAGTTTATCTAGATAACTTGAAAATCTCAAGTGAAGATGAGCCAAGTCATGGATATGCTCACAAATAAACTTTTTTAAAAATCACAAATACATGCTTGAATGTTAAACCTAAAAGATGAGAATTCTACAAAACGGAGATAAATTATCTTGGGAATATGGTTGGCAGAAATGGAGTTATTGTTGACCCAGAAAAGACTGGAATTGTTTAAGAATGGAAAACCTATGAGACATCTAAACAGACGCTACAATATGAAGGATTTTGCAATTATTATATGCAGTTCATAATAAATTATATAAAATATGAAAAATCATCCAGATATATTACAAAATATAACAAAGAATTTGAATGGACACAACAACATTCAATATGTTTTATAAACTGAAACAACAGTTGATATCGCATTTTTTTAAGCTATAAGAACTCAAACGTATTTTTTGTGGAGTATGATGCAAGTGACTGGGCATTTGGTTCATTTCTGTCGCAGCTATATGATGCTGGCTCTTAAGTGGTTGTCTGGTATGAAAGCAAACGTCTAAATGATACTGAATATTGTTATTAAAACAATTCTTAAGGAATAATTGGCTATCGTTAAGTCCTATGAAAAATTTCGTCCTTACTTAATTGGTGCAAAATTTATTCTTCGAACCGATCATTTGTCTTTTAAATCGATTCAGTCTTCTGGAAAAAAATGAGAGTCAACAAGATCGCTGGCTTGACCCTATTTCTGAATTAGACTTTGAAATCAAGCATCGAGAAGAAATTAAAAACTTAAACGAAGACAGCCTTTCTGGATACTTTTAAAAGATTGACTGTATCAAACCCTGTCAAGGATTGTCAAATTTGACCTCAATCCGAACGAAATCAGGGCAATGCATTCGGAAGATCTATCCTTCTGAGTGAATATTTTGGAAATAACCTCAATAAAAGAAGGTTGGTGAAGACCCTCTAAAATTCATTTTAATGCGACAAATGAACCATTTAGGGATTAGAAATGGCATATTGTTTCGACGGTACGATTCAGCCAAATCTCAAAGTTTTAGACTTTTGACCCATTGAACAATTCAATCGTTTTTTTCTCATAATACCATCACGAAAACGGACATATGGGAAATAGTAGTACACTTTACGCAATGGTGAATAGATTCTACTGTTCAAAATTACTAGAAGATGTTAAAAATATTCAAATCATGAGAAAAATGTAACCAATAGAAAAATCAATGCACAAAAATTAGTGCAAAAATGATTGAAAACCGATGTAAGACGTTTTTGAAAGTGTTACTATTGACATACTAGGCCCAATTTCAATTTCTAAACATCGTAACAAATATATTAGAGTAATCTCATTTTACTTTTCAAGATTTATTGAAGCTTACAATATGGAAAACATCGAAGCTCAAACAGCTGCAAAAGTATTCGTTGGCCCATTTGTCTTCTGATATGGGATTACAAAACACTTAAATACTAACCAGGGTTTGTGTTTTGAACCACAAATCATGAAGAGAGTTTGCCAACACCTGAGAATAATTTAAACCAAAACGACAGTATACTATCCAGAATCTTATAAAGCCGTTTAAAGGTTCACTTGTATACTCATCATAATGTATACTAAAGGTATTACTCACTTCATTGAAGAGTATGACATATAACCCTTACTTGGGTAAGAGTATATATTGTAAAACACCCAAAACCAAATGTGTCACTGTTTGAACTTATTTATAAAAGTTTTTTGAGACTCCTGGTCGATGCTTCAACGACGACGGAAATGAAATGCCCAGAAATGTGGTCAAAGTCGAAAATTTCAAAGATGCTTTACGATGTGACTGAATCGAAAGAAATTTCAGGAGTGACAGAACAGACTTATACAACAAGAAAAGGAATGATCTGAAGATTAGAACGGGAGATTATGTGAGAGCGCATTATCTTGGGGATGTACTGAGAGTAACCAACAAACTGTCAAGACTATGGCGAGGACCGTATCAATTAAAAAACGTGGAATACCTCACAGTTGCTGTTGATAAATACGGGAAGATTGAAAGAATTCATGCAAACAGTTACAGAACCTCAAATACTCCGGTGATTGAAAAAACAAACCCACATTACATATCTCTTGACGAAACCACTGAAGCTGAATGGTTGAGCATTTCAAGAAGACCACAGCAACAGAAATCAACAAAATACTGATGACGACGATACTAGATAGGCCTCTAGAAGATATACATGAATAAGATTTCCTGCACCAATATACTCGGGCAAAGTATTTGATCCTATTTCGAAGAAGACGAGTGTAACAGACACTAACACATCAGATGTTGATTACATACATAAATATTAACCTGTGCGTAGTTTAGAGTTAGAAATAATTGTATTTAAAGCCATTTGACTCTGCAATTGCCTATTTAAACAATATTTCTATATTTTCTACGCAAAAAATAACATATATTGCAGATGTGAAAAAAGTTTTGAAGCGACATCGATAACATGGAATTAAAGTGATATAAGATAAATGCCATTTCTTAAAACAAGGAATTAATTACCTGGGTCATTCTGTGTCAGAATAAGTCGTTAAACCACCTCCTGATTTAGAAAATGTGATGTTTGATTGAGGAACCCTGATAATAAGCAAGATGTACAAGGATTTATTGAACGTACAATATTACGCTAATTTATTTCTGATTTAAGTTGAAGACTAAACGAGATCTCGAGTTGGAATGAAAGTAGCCAGTTTTATTTGAGGCATTCAAAAATAATTTAATGCATCTCCCCTCATTAAGATTTCCTTACCCAAATCATACCGTTAACCAATCATGTGATGCATAAGAAACGGTAGTTTGTGCTGTTTTGAGAAATGTAAAATAGCAAGAAAATACTCGTTGCATTTGCAAGTAAAATCCTAGAATCAAAACAAATTAAATATTCAACTACAGACAAGGAATTTTATGCTATTCTCATTATATTCAGGAAATGTAAACCATTTTAATACGATAAAAATTAGTGATCACAAGTTACCAAAATCTTCTTTTTAGTATGCACCAAATTAATAACCCTATAAAGAGGCGATCTAACTGACTTGAAAAAAAAATAAAAAAATTTGCTTATATCATTAAATATATCCCAGTAATTCATAGTACGGTCTAAGACGCTTTTTGAGATTAATTGGTGATCTGAAACATTGTACAGGGTTGAATATATAAACCGAACAAAAAATTGCAAAATACTTCCGAAAATCTTCCCTTAAGGCAAAATAACTGCAATAAAAATTTTTGCGTTTAAAATAGTCTAATAGAATGAATTAGGAGGTGTGGACATATCTAAGTTTTTCCAACTCACTTACTCTATAAAATTATATCTGCTGACCATGACTAATCTATTTACCATATGGGTATCAGGAAAACCATTGATACAATATTGAACCTATTTTTGGACAAAAGTGGACAAAGAAAGAGAATAATATGTTAAAAATAGGAGCTCGGTCTTGATAAACACATAAAAACTTCACTTTTCTAGTTTAACTTACTGGCCTCGTTGCAACGAGACCGTTTGAATTTTGGGGTTGGATATCAAAGGAATCTTGAATAAAACTCTCAGAAAAAAAAATTTATATCGTTGTAATCGGGGACCATTTTATTAAACGGGTAGAGGCCGTCTTTATAAAGGGAAAAAACTGAAGTAATTGTCTAAGCACTTTAAACAATGTTGTATTTTGTTTTGGTGTTCCAACATAACTTCACTCTGACAGAGATCCACAATTCGAATCAGCTCCGTTGAACCACCTCTGCGATATTCCAAGAATAAAAAACCCACACAACTGTGTCCCATCCACCAAAAATTAACAAGCCAAGAGGAAAAAAACTCTCAAAGATCTCCTGAGACATAACAGAAAACTGGAATATTCTTTTTGGGACATACATATCGTGGAAACCTAAAAACTAACAGAGGCAAAAAGAACGACCCTGATGAATATTCTTGTTCAATCTAATGTTATGGACGAACATTTAGACTTTCAATCGAACTTATGATCTATCCTAGAACAAATTTGAATAACTGCAATCGTAAAGTTCATGTTAAATAAATGGTTAGCAACATGAATGAAACATTCTCAACAGTTTATGAACATGGCTTTAGTATGAGAAATAAATTTAAACAAAATCACAAGATTAAATTATTCGGAAAACCATACTTGACAGGGGACAAAGTTTCTCTCAAACGGAAGAAGAGAAAAAAACATGACTCGATTTTCGATCGACCTTTAAAGTTTAAAGTGTCAATTATCCTGTCAATACTTTTCAAGATCGATCAGCGAATAATTTGTAAAAATATATTTTTTAAGACTTTTCATGAGCACATAGTATCACCAAGAACCAATTCAAAACGATATCGACAAGGAAGGTCAATGTGGATCAGAAGAAGCCATCCAAGGTATAATCCATAAGGAGCGAAAGTGGTATTACATATATAACTTTTGATACTTCGTAGATTGTATTTTAGTACTTTCATAGTGTAAGTTCAACACTCAAATCCAAATTCGTGTGCTGGGCAAGATGAATAACGCCGTTCTTACAAGAGAGTGGATCATTACCCCGGTGTATGTTTGAGGCCAGAGAACACAAAAAAATCATGTATCTGACAAAAATACGTGTGAATACCATTTTATGTCAATTCATTTAAATTGACGAACAAAACTCTCACTGTGAACAAACATCAACGGTGGAAGATTCAAGTCAATTTAAATGTTTTTCATGTTATTTTGATGGTCAGAACGAGAAAATTATGTTCCCTCGTTGGTTAGGATGCAAGGAAGATAAACGCACAACTCCATGCTTCAACCAGTTTCTAAATTTGATATTAAAACAAATCCCCAAATTGAAAAACAAGGGATGGCTTCGTTGTAAGTAGAATGGAAAAATTTGATGATAATTTAATGATTATCGTTGTAAATATAAATGACGAACCAATTTTATGAGTTACGCGGATTGAAAACTCAGGATGAGTATTTGAAATAAAAAAAATTAGAAAAAAGTTACAAACTATTTATGGACAAGGAACTAAAGTCTTTACAATTAGAATTTCCCTTTTTTCTTAAAGATTTTTCTGGAGGCAGAAATTACCAAACCGTGATGGTATGAGAAAACAAGGCCAACCCACAGATATTCGGTGCGTGTTATGTTCCTTGAGCTTTGAAGGAGAAGGTAAAGTGTGAGATGTTGTGAAAAGTGAAAGGAGTTTTGGAAAAAGTTATAGATATTTCGTCATATACGATAAGACCTTCTTCAGCAGTTCATATCGTAATGAAGAAAAGAATCTTTGGATACTTTCAAGTGTCTTTTAATCAATATATCGATTACCTATTGTATAATCTATAAAATTCAATGAAGCTTTGCATAAAATACAGGAGGTAAGATACTTCTTTGTTATCGATTCCAAGAATGCCTTTCTACATATACCTTAGGGCGAAGCTTTCTCATATCTTACGGTTACATCAAATCAAATTGATTTTTCCAAATATGAAAACTCCTTTAAGAGATAGCATCTGTTCTCACTATCTTTCAACATTTTACGGACTGGGTTTGAGAATTGATCGAACAGAGAAAGTGTTTATAAGATGATATTTTATTGTCAGAAAGGATAGTAAAAGAACCACTTTGCAGATTTGGGTTGGTTCTTGATTTACTTAAGCATCATAACATGACGATAACTTCGAATTTTTGTGGAAAGAAGTGCGCTATTCTTGTCATGTAATTGATTCAACTGGCATCAACCAGTTTCAAGATAAAATAAACAAAATTATCAAGTTACATCAATATCAAAAACATAAGATTTAAAGCCGTTTCTTTGATCAAAAATTTGATAAAATTTATTCTGGTGGCTCAAGCTCTATTTTCATCAATTTATGACCTGAATTTGAAGTCGGGAAATGAAAGTGGATCAAAACATTACAGACTATCTTAGATTCGGAAAAAAGTTAGTTGGTTTAGATTTAAATCCATGATTCATTTTGATAAAGAACTATATAATGTGATCGCTACTGACGCATCCGGTTAGGGCATAGTAGACGCGCTTCTGCATAGATTTGAGACTAAGCTTCCAGTTCCCTGAAGAATCAGATGTTTTATCTTTTGCCGAGATAAATGACTCTTTTACAGACGGCAGTGTTACTGCGCAAAACAGATTATTAATTAGTTTTTGTTTAGTTATGCTACATTTGATGAAAAATTCTTTTAAGGGTGGCTGGGAGTTCAGATCAATCTTTTTAACCACAAACCGATGTATTTCAATGGCTTCTGTTCAATGACATAGTGACAGATGCGTGTGAATATGAAAAACTAAAGCTGTCCATATTGATGTGAGCATATATGCCCACCACTCCTAGATACTTGGGCCATGTCTGTCGCTTTCAAACTCCCACAATAAGAGAAGAAATACTAGGCGATAAGGAAATGGATGATCTAACACTGTAGATATAAAGATGACAGTTCCGTGCACTACCTAGTTTGACTCTGCCGTGCTTCGACTGAAGAAAAACATCTGAGAGTTTTCCTAAAACTTTAAAATGTCTTTCAAAAGCTGTACCATTCTTTAGAGTCGTAAAAATGAGTTATTTGAAAAATAAAGACTTTTCTATATCTTCCCATACCAGTTACAAACCAACTTAATGTCCAAGGTGAGCTTGGTATCTCCGAGCTGTATACAAAACTAACATTCTTATGTCTTCACATCAAGTTTCACAAGACAACGAACAGGATTTTATCAGATAAACAGTTAATTCCACATCGATGATAAAACCCCCATCAAGATCTGCAACGTCGCCGACTTGGACGAATGACTCTCGAGGGTTGGGCAGATAGTTAAAAAGCTGCCCTTGAGCAATCGCTTTTTTGAGGATAGAAATTATCAAAAAACAGTTCCCACTTATACACGGCAGAAGAATGCAAGGGAATGTTAACATTCCACTTTTCAGCTAAAGGGACCATGTTCAACTCTTATGCCTTAAGATTTAACACTTTAAAAGTTGACAATCTAACCAGTTTATTTATTATGCGCATTAGGTGTGACTGATAAACAGGAGCCTTCCTTTTTACCATATATACATTTTCAAATCGGGGATGAAATAAATGCTAATGCTTTAATCTACACTTGAGAATTTATTTCCATCGTAAACAGTAGCATACTAGGACATAAGTCCTAAGTCAAACCATCCTCCTGAATTTTTATAGTGTAACTAGTCAACCAATTCCTCAACTTTGAGAACGTTTTCTCAAAGTCACGTGTGGCGATATAACGACAGAAATAACTTTTATCTTCGTTGATGAAATATATCCCCATGTGATATAAGGCAGAGATTTAATTATCCAGAATCAGCTTGTCTTTGTTTTATTTTCCACAAACTACTTAACAACTGATTTAATAGCGTAGAGGGGAAGCTCTGTAACTCATTCGATAAAAAAAAAGCCACGATCATATTTCAAGTCATTCGACGGCATGTTTCTTTGTAGGATGATGATTTAGGTTAACAATACTGATTAAGCACAATGCATAATCACTGAAAAATGTAGGTCTTTGTATTCGCGACCCTACAGATTTTAGATCACATTGAAGGGTATATTAAAAATGAATTTCAAGCATGATAAAATTAAAAAAGATTATTCGTCTGAGCAAAAGCCCATGATGTTCCCACGTTATGGTCGCAAGGAAGAAAGATGGATCCAACCGACTTAGTGCTGATTTTCGAAATGTTAATCATTTAAAAACGGGATAAATTTAATATCACACTTCGAGGTGATGTATTCGAAAATTTTCTGTGTAAAATTATTTTACGTGACAAGGCTTCAAGGCAGGCTACTTGCAAATAGGGTTTTACGAGAGAGATAAAGAGAAAACAGCCTTCTGCCACAGCCAAGAGAAAGTACGATATGAATTTTAAGTCATACCTTTCCGGTTTATGCAACGGACCAAGCACGTTCTTGCATAATATGGACATTAATATTCCGAAAGGTTAATCTTTGAATTTACTCCTTGCTAACAGGTTGATATTTTTTCGTCATATGTTAATCATACTCACATAAAATATGCCTGGACAAAGTTGTTTCGGTGAGTCTGAATCTGAGTCGAGTCAATTGTAGATTTGCTGTTAAAGAGATTAATTACCTCGGATTTATGGATTAAAACAAAGGTATAATACATTGTGATAAAAAACTTCAGGCAGTTCTTGGATGGAAAGCACTAACTAAAATATCTGTGATTTGATAGTTTCTGGGGTTGCAACGTATACCGTAGATTTATAAAATGCTTGGTTAAATTCACAGCGCGCATAAATAAACTCCTTTCAAAAAATTGGTGATGGTACTGGTAGTTAGAGTGAGAGGCAGTTCAAAGATCTGGAGTCACCTTGAGCTCAATGCCTACAACTGATCAATCACAAATCGAAAAGAGCTTCAATTTTTACCTCAACGTCTCTGATCAAGCAATCAGTGCATTTTTAGCTGAGAGTGTAAATAGTTAATATATACAAATCACATATTTGAGTTAATATTTCAACTCGGCACAACCCAATCACTCAAAGACGGACAGAGACTTCATTTTCAATTATCTGGGCGTTCATAAATTTTATTATCTCTCTGGTTTGAAATTCAAGATAAGAACAGACAATGATCCCCTGACACGTATTAAGGGCATGAAGAATATGAGATGGAGAAGGACCGGATAAGCTCTTGAACTTAAGCCATTTAACTATACAAAAAATACATAAAAGAGAAACAAAACATTTTGCTTGAATGTATTAAACGCTCTTAAAAACTGAAAGAAATAACAAAATAACAAAGTGAAGACAATGAAATTCAGGAAGAATTTAAATAAATGAACAACCCAAAAAGCGAGTTAGCAAAATTCCTGGATCATATACAGTCTAACTTATTTAAATGAAACACAAACAGATATACGAAAACTATTTCCCTTGTCATAACGGAACTCGAGGCCTAAATTCTGTCATTTCTAAGTCGATAGTCAAGGATGTAAAGATCGCAGGTTGATGATAAAACCGTGAATCATATAGGCATTAATAAGTGAGTTTCTGTTTTCAGAAATATATGTTTATGGGTAAAGCTTTCAAATGATATCACCACTTAAATAAAAGGTTTCTTGAAATGCATCCAAACAATGAGTTTGAATTTGATACCTCGTGCAGAATTTGTACCCACTGGAATCTTCGGCAATATAAAATGTGGAGAGTTGATTTTACTGGTCCGCTTCAACTCGCCATAAATAGCAACAAATATATCGATTAGTTTGTTGAATATAATACGAAATGGGTATAATTACAAGTAGCTCCCGTCCAATTATTTGATACCTCAGGTAAGGCCTTCTTTTTCATGGTTATTTTCAGATATGACGTGCTGATCAATTGAATTCTAAATACAAATCTAAATTCGAGTTGACTGATAGAAACAAGTAGAGTTAGTTCATAATATTCTCAGGTAAACATATTACATCACAGACTTCATCGTGGAAAAAATAAAAAATAAACAAAAAAATACTTGTGTGAAACGGCAACAGACCATCTCTAGAAGGGAGGAGATCATGTTGTAGTATCATAGGTGATTAGAAGCAAACTTTAACCAATGTGGTAGTGTCATATTTCATCTCAATGAAGCAAAATCATGTCTAAGAACTTGGTTGACTTTATCAACCATGAATACTCCAAATGTATCACTTTAAGCGATTACATCCATGCAATACACCCTCCATGGCTTTGCGAATCCACTTGTAAAATACTGCCGCCAACCACCGTGAGGAGATATGCAAGGGTTCTAGTTCATATCAAGCATTCTGGAAGACAACATGCTGGGACTCCAGGTGGTAATACTATATGGATATTACGCACGACAGATTATTAATTATTTTTAATGTCTTCTAATGATGCTACACAGACATAGAGATATTCTCCATTAAAATGTGCGTTTATAACTTCATGATTTTGTGTATGGCCATATTTTACACTGAGGACAGATCACGGACGAGAAAAAATGTTTTTTAAGAACAGAAGTCGGTTCCACGACAACTTTTTCACCAAGATTAGTGAAATGAGAACTACTTAATCTTGCTAAACGTAAAAATTAAATTTTACCAGAAAAAGTTCAAAGACATCACGGATTTATCAGCAAGGCAACATAAAAAGAAAATTATTGTTGTGAAGAGAAACTTGAATTGTAACGATGATACGCCCCACATTTATTTTGAATTAAAATTTTTTGAAGTCTAAAGTTTGAATGGCCTGGTTGTTTTTTCAATAAGGAAGTTCAAATACCTAAGAAGGTTATAAATCAAGATTTCCAAAGGAGTAAGTTAACTTTATGAAATACTACTTTCCTTATTGGTCGAAACGATATCCTGCAGAACATCAATGGAATTGTAGTTCCATTAAATTTCAGAAAAAAACGTCAATTACCTTAAAACGGCCCCTATTTATTCGAAACCCTACTGCTCCTATGGAAATAATTTACATCATCACGGGATCTAGTTCGTATCGATCTTCTGACCAAGGTTTATAGTTTCTATTGGTTAATTTTTGCTGAAGCATATTTTAAATTGGTCTTGGATATTTATTGGATTATAACACTTATGAAGCGATAATCGGACGCCTTCACGATTTTTTTTCAAACTATGGAATTCCCAAAAAATTGCAACAGACAACGGAAAGCAGTTTTGACTCCATGAATAAAAAATTTTAAACTTAATTTATGGAATAACACACCTTAAACCAACTCCATACCATTTAAAGACAAATTCCCAAGCTGAGTGGAGGATTCATACGATTTGAAAAACAAACAATGAAACAACTGCAAAGATAAAAACAACTATCACTCCATAATATTTAACTTATATTGTAACACACCAAACACTTCAATGCAAACACCTCCAAAAGAAGTAATGATGACACAATGACCTTTTCGAGCTATCGAAAATCTGAAGTCAAGAATAAACATTGAATCAATCATGCAAGCTGCAAACAAACATAAGTTCATTATAAAAACAAGCAGGTGTCGGTTTTTGAAAGAGATCTGGTATGAATTCAAAAAGAAACAAAATCAGGAATTTCAAATTACACAAGCGCAATGAAAAATGAAGAATTGTACTATAAGATAAACATGGGCGAAATCAACAAGATAAAACACGCTGGAACTATGAAAACAAGTTGAGAAGATTGAGAAACAAACTCTAGGTCAGTTAAACGTTGAAACAAGTGTTCCAGCCCACATTTATGATCCAATGCATGAGACAGAAGATAGCTTTCTAAAATCTAAAACAACAGCTAAAATAAAATGAACCAAATAAACCACATGAGATATGCCATGAAGATGCTCACACTATGATCATAAGGTTGAAACGCGTTGGGAGCACTCTACCTCGAATATACAACCAATATTTGCAGCAATTGAAACAAAAAAACGTTGAGGGATGGACTAAGTAATGTAGAGTTACCACATCAACAATTCATTCGCACTGTAAATTAATTGAAGTTTTTACGAACATTCTAAACAATATAAATTTTAATTAGCAATTATTCGATATGGAAAAAGTTGCAGGCAAAGATGGAATTTTATAAAAAAATATGATTACAATTTCATCCGTAAAATTAGAGAATAATTCACGTAAATCTTCAAACTTCGAGGAAGGTGGTAACTTCAACAAACATTCTGTACATGCTATGACCAGTTTGAATGGTTCAAAAAACGTGAATAATATTCTGTATGAAAGTATGAAGAGTGGTCACAAGAGCACATTTTCAAAGCCGATGAAGCAATTAAAGTAACATAGACGAGATTCATGGATGACAGAGTTGCTTAAAAGAAAAACTCTTTGAATGTCGTCAAACCCCATTATTCTAGGAAATAGAGACTGATGAATGTTCAATCATACAAGGCTAGCTGGAAAAATAGGTTTAAACTACCAGTAGAGCGATTTTCTTTTCTGAAGGATGGAAACGCGCTGGACGTAAATATGCCATTTAAATGGGAGTTTTCAGAGTCTTGAAAGTCGAATAACCACTGCGATTTCCAGTAAAATTATCGTTTGAGTAAAAATAAATGCTTAGAAAAAAATTTTTATGGATTATTTGACAAAGTTTGTTTCTGAAGTGGATAAAAATTTTGATAGAAACAGAATGCGAAATTTTTTCAATCCTTTTTGGTCTTCAAGGTCATCTTATACACTGTACAGTAACATTCAAATATCGAAGAGCATCGTGAAAAAATTCCATTTACCAAATTTATTGAAAAGTAAAATCAAAATCAACATATTTCTCAATTTCAAAACAATGACTACATGTATGATGAAAAGTACCTCCACTATTTAATATGGCCAATGTAGTATTTCAGTATAATTTTTTTCACTCAAAAAATAACAGATGAAGTGTCAGAACTAAGTAATATCATCGTACAACTCTATTAAATATTGTCTATTTTTCAAAAACAGTGACTAAACATGGCGAAAAGCATGTTTAGATAAACATAAGAAAAGATTTTATTGATATCTAGAATAAAGAGTTAAATTAAGAAGATTAAATGAAAGATGATGAAATATTCGCAAAATTACAAAAATAAATTATAGCTGCGACAAGTTCCGATTCGTATCACCTTCTCCGCCACTTGAATTGCGATCACTTTCAAAATATCACTACAATGAACAAAAATAACCGCCAAAAATTTTTTGATAAATCATGAATGATTTTTTAAACTTAAGAAATTACGGAATAAAAATTTAAGAATGTGAACCATTACAAACAGATTTTCCACAATATACCTTATTAAACAAGTAATTTCTTTAAATTAAAAACCTTTATAGATTAACATGAAAACTTGTAGCGTAGATCTTCAGAGTATTTTTTGAATAATTTTTAAATGCAAAAACTTTAATATTAGGTTTTTACGTTTTATTGTTACTTAATTATTCGTCCATATATGCTGTTTAAAACGAAAAGAATCAAAAGGTGAATATTAACATGTACTCTGAGCGCATTAAATGCAATTCTTTTTTTATAAGTTTATTTTTTAATCGAGTTAAATTTCCATTCAATTTTTATATTAAGAACAAACAAGATAGGTCAAATTCCGCATCAAAGGCATTTTGATACTGTTTTTTACTCACTTGATAAATAACAGTCAA
Organism: Neodontobutis hainanensis; assembly: GCA_024349245.1. NCBI lineage: Eukaryota > Metazoa > Chordata > Actinopteri > Gobiiformes > Odontobutidae > Neodontobutis > Neodontobutis hainanensis. The sequence goes on from JALDNG010001561.1 coordinate 28,331, forward strand.
ATTAACGTGTAATGTTTAAAAATAATCAAAACGATAATAGTTGCCACGACCAAGATAAATTATTTGAATTGAATTTAACCATTGGGTTTAAATAAGATCGATATATCACTCATTAAACAAGAGATTTGTCAAAATTAGGTATTTGAAGGGTGAAACAAGTATTAGGCTTTGTGAGATGACTATGAGTAAAATTCGAGGTAAGACAGACTTTCGAACTTAACCAAATCATGAGAAGAGAATTTTTTGTAGATTAGTTTTTAATTGTAATATAAAAGATATCCAGAAGTCTTTCAACGTTTTACTGTTTTACAAACGAAAAAAATTATCATAACATTAACTTGATGTAATCTTCGTCGTATAATAAAAAATAAATTAATTTGATGTTTATCGAGTCAAAATTCTGAGATAAATTTCAAAATAATTTTATCAATATATTTATTGTTGGTCATCGAAGTAGAACTAGTTAAATCTCTAAAAATAATAAAGTAATTCCAGTTGAAAAATAACACCTAAATAGCTCAAGAAAGTTGAAATTCGCTCAAAGTTCAGCTGAGATACCAAAAATGACAAATTTATTATGAATTAAAATTCATGAAAATAAATAAAATACACATTAACCACAATTTCTAAAAATATGTAAATTATTGGAAACTATGATTTTGAAAAGCCATAATTTTATATTTAATTAGTTTATTTACTGTTGTTAGGAGTTATGGAGACAAATGTTAGCTCCAACAAAGATTAATTGTCTCAATAGCTTGAAATAACTTTGTTTCTTAATTTCTCACCTTGAAAGAAACCTCTTACTCTTATATCCCTGATTAAGTCAGCTTTTTTGCAGTTTCCAAGTTTTTAACAATCGAAAATAAGTCCAGATTATAAGGTAAATATTTAATTTTAACTTTAAAAATACACGTAAACTTACAGGTTTTAGTATCAGGTGACAATTTTCAGCAGATTAATACTTTATATGAAAAAACTCACAATTACATTTCATCAAATTTAAGGATTAGTTGGCATGCGTAAACACGCCGAAATACATTGTAACGCCTTTGGCGCATGCCTAAATTTGAAAAACGATGGCTTCTAGAATAAAGGAAACATGGCAGAGTTCAATGAGTTTGTTTAATAAATATCACGTTTATTCTCCTACATATCGCCGTTTTTTCGCAATTTCAGGTGACGTTTTGTTTATCATAAATAGTTCCTGTATGTGCTGTACCTAAGAAAAGGAGGTGCTTGGCTGTTCGGAGATTAAGAAACAAGTCATTTTCTCCCAGAGATTTATTTCAAACCGAAGTGTGTGCTTCATGTGGGTTTGATAGGCTGCGTTGGCACATCTGCGGGCATTGCTTTTATAAAAAATGGTTCAAAAACGTAGATTTGAGTAAAAGAAATCTGGACATTGACCCTCATTAAATTAACATAGTATTTAATCTTCTTAGGTTTGTTGTTGTTTTTGAACCCAAATTGGTAGTGCATTAAAGCTTCTTGGTAAAAAGGTTATGTTTAAACGTGCCCTTCAAATAATTATTTTTAGCAATCCGGTTTTTCCATCATTCTCAATAAAATGCGTTTCTCGATGTTTTAAAACTTCGGTTCTTAAATTCTAAATTCGTCTAATAGTTGGGTGGGTATTTGTCATTTTGATATCTAAATTCTAATGGCGTAAATTGCATTGCCTTCCTTTTAAGAATTATTTTATTATTTCTGTATCATGAAACTAATTTTGGAATAATTGGTGCATTTACGGTCGAATGCAATGATGAAGTTATCTTTGCTGCAGATTTACACAAAATTTAATGTTCTTATTACGAAGAATGCCGAGTAGTATTGTATGTTTTTTATTTTCATATTGTTTTATCAAAGTGGAAGGTGAGAATTCATATCAGAACATATTGCTAAATTTCCTCTTTCTTATTGTCTTAATGGTTATAGTTAAGATACCTCTGTTTCAAAAATCGAAAAATGCCTGAACCGATATTACTTATGAGTACTAACTTTTAACTTCAAAACGACGTGCTAAACTTTAAGAAAAATTGCGAACTGCTGAAAAATGGGAGTTTTATCAAATATGAAAGTGGTTAATTTCTAGTGGCGAAGTACAAAAAATTCCTGGATATGCATAAAATAGTCTGCATCACCACTTACCACCAGTTATGGAAATTGATTAAAAATAAAATATGAATTTCAACGAATTACTCGTTTAATACAACTAAAGAGACTAAAATTAAATTTTTGACGCTAAAATACTCAAGTAATTGTGATAATAAACTAAACAGGAGCTCACCCATGTGATTATTTATGCTTTGAAGCAAACGTAAACCGTTATATTCTTTTAATGTTCATTTTTAAACAAATTTACGATAAACCGAATTCATTGTATTGTTGTGTTATAAAGTTATAAAAATCTCCGAAAATTTCCCAATTTATTTGTTTCAATATACTCGAGGTGGTTTTGTTCTAATCATCTTTTGGTAAAATGAATTTCTTTAGCTTTCAAACATTGATTTTATTCATAAGAGTATAAATTACGCTGCAATTGTAAAATATCATAATTGGGCAAAATTAATTTGCACATTTTTTACATATTAATGGCGTATCTTAAATATTTCAATTATTTAATAAAATTTACTTTCATAATATTTTTTGAATTAAACTCGAAAAAGGAAATTTTTATGATGGCCTTTTCTCACAATGCTGAGAGAACATTCAAATTTTCGAAGTTTATTTTAATGATTATTCCATCTCATCCTCTGCCAATCTCACAAATACAGAATAACTGAAAAGCGCGTTTTAATTAAGTCTAGTCTCTGAATGATTTTTAAACTTTAATTTGTTTGTGCAGTCCTTCGAAGATTATAAAAAATATATGAAAATAATGTTAACTCTACATTATAAAATGAATTATTTTCAGCGCGTTACGTTTGGATTTGCATTTATGTCGAAATTTAAGCTTAAAAAGATCAAATAACCACTCGCTCTCTTATTAAACAAAGTAAAAAACAAGAAAATTGAAACAAAAAACATATTTTGCTATAGTAAGCGGATTTTCTTACCTCGGGTCGGCCAAAATTAGTATATAAATTTAATGCTTGTTTGTAAATTTACAGCATAAAGGATCGCATATCTCGGCGAAACTAAAAAATCAAGGGCCAGTGTTTAAATCGAAACTAATGAAGAGGATACTCGATTGATTTAAATGAATGTATAAACTTACTTCACTAATCATCAGAATTTCTCTTTACTACAGGAATTCCCTAAGGCTCTCATAAGTTTAGTCTTAAAAACCTGTTATAATTAAATAAGGAGATTAGTATATCGTTCACTAAATTTCATGTTCTAACTTTGTTCCAAGTTCCTATATTTCGCTAAGACATACACACGAAACATAATAATTTCAAAAAAGATAAAGTACTCTGCTAGCTTATGTTAACAATAGAATTGTAGCAGTTTTAAAAATGGTGTAATGTTCGTGGAACCTGGTGGAACGCGAAATAATAATTCTGAAAGTAAAGTAAAAACCGCGTATAGTCAGTCACGCAAACGATTTTTACCGGTCCTCTCTCAACCTATTGGAACCATCGTCTGTTTACTGGAAGACCTTTATTGATATTTGTTTTTTATGTACTTTAAAAGAAAAATTCAAACCACCATCTTCATCATTGATGAAAATGTCTTCGAAGTTGAGAAATCCATATAAAATATCTGGTTTTTCGTGTTGTATATGATCTTTTTCATTGAACTACCAGTTGCTGTTTCTTATGAAATTGGCTTACTGACTAAAATAGACTCCAAATAAGGGGTTCAGGGATCACAAAGATTTTGAAGTGGTCCTTTGAATATGAATTTGGTCCATCGGCAGACTTAACAAATTAACCTCCTTTTTTGAATTTATAGACAGCAACTATTTCTTCTCGAATAGGAGAGTACTTGATCGACCGGGAAATTTTTTTTATATTGTTTTGAATTTTCTTCCCCGTTTTATAAATCAGAAATTTCGAGCAAGCTCCATTATTATTAAATGAGGGCGCCGCAAATGGTGGTGTTACTGTAGTATAAAGAATTATAAAGCATTCCCTTCAATCAAACTTCAGTTTATATTTCAATATTATTAACATCATCTTTCTAACCACAAGCACTGGTAAGAATATTAAAACTCTTTCCGCTTAGTTGGTATAAATTTAACCAACAAACGTTGTAATTAAGGACTACTATTATGGGGATGGTTTTTTCGCATTCCTCAAAAGTTCAAGGAAAGCGGAAGAAATCAGGGGAGCTCTTTGGAAAAATAAAATTAGTACGCATTATCTTCTCTTTATTTTATCAGTAAAAGCTATATGCATACATGGTAAGTGCGTGTCTAAATATAATACTTGACACTTAAACTTGGTGGCTGATATAACAAATATTTTGATCGTTGTAAAAATCCAATTTCATAATCCGGTCTATTGTTAAATGGACGAAAAAACACATTTTGCAAGCTAAAAAAAGTAAAGTTATGGTTATATATGCATCATGGTTAGGGTACATTAAATCACACCCATAACAGGGTCTACCAAAGTAAGATAAGCACAAAAGACCGAGATACTGGAAATAAATCAAATAAGAAACATTAGTTTATGCCTTACTGAAAATAAATGTCTTAAAACTATAATCTGTGTTCATTGGTCTTTGTAAGTATCAATGTAATTATCGTTGAAATTTATTATATTTTCATCATTGTAGTGTTAAAACATCACTGCATCATTAGAATGATTGATATAAATGGAGAATCAGGTCACGCTCTCAACATTTTATGCATTACTTTGTTATTTTGAATTCTCAGTCAAAAATGTTTGATGTTTAGGAAATTCGATATCTTTTCAGACCACGAAACAAGAGATAGAATAAGTCTTCTATAATCGATATTTTAGGTGCGAAAAACAAATAAAAAATCCAGATAAAGTGGGCGTGCATGAATTATTTATTCTTGTTTCGCCAAGATACAAATTAACTGATTTTTTCAACAAACAACCATGAATGACTCAGTAGATATAAAAAAAGGTCTACAAAACATAATTTTAAATCAAGTTAAATTATTTTAAAATAAGAGGCAGCTTCAAAAAACAATTTTTAAAATCTTTTGATGTATTTTAAAGTTAAAAGCTACCATATTGATAAAATTGTAAAATGTTGAATTTAAATTTTTTTCAATAATATTTAAATAAATACTTGAATAACACTGGGGTTCTTAATCTAATAAATAACAAAAATTAAAAACATCTCAAAAATTATTCTTACAATAAACCGAGAAATATTTCAAAATTCATAAAATAAATGATACCCAAATTTAAAACTACTCAAAAGTTTGATCACTTTAAAGACAATAAAAGTTAAAACTCAAAACCATCGTATTGGTTTAAAAAATCCACAAACTGCAGGGGATGATGAATCAAAATGAATACCTTCAACCGAGCATTACCAATCGATTCCCGACATTTTTTTGAATTAATCGGCATGCGCTGTTTTTTAGTAACACTATATCATCTTTGCTTTAGGGTTTAAATTTAAATAAGGTAGCCGAAAAACCAAACCACCTTTTATAATGTGGCGATAACTAAAAATTAAATAAAATTTCGGTAAAATGCATATTTTTAAAAACAATATAAAATAAAACGATCAGTGTAAATCTTTTATTTTTAGGATTGAAATAAAATTCATTATCACATCCTAATTAGGATAAAGGCTGAAAAAGACATTTTACACTGTTTTTGCGTGCTCAATAAAAATAAATGAATACAATAATGGTGGACTTAAATCACTCAAAAATTGATTTCATAGACACAATTTTAATAATAGGCGAGATGTTAAATGAACTGTTGAGGAGGCGGGCTGTCTAATTTTCTTAAAATTGATTCATAAGACTTTTTTTCTGAACAACGTAAATTTTCGGCCTTGATTTCAAAATTTTAACAAAATCTACCTCTTATTTATTCGTTTCAAAACGAAAATCGGTTATGAAATTGAATTTATTGAGAATAATCAAATTATTATTTGATAGTTAGATATTATGATTAGCAAAAATTCTGAAAAGATGTTATTTTCCAACTTTTAAGAAAATAAAATCTAGTTATTTGTTTAAAATTGTGTTTTCTCTTATTAGAACACTGGGTAATTTATGCTAGAATGACACCTTAAGAGTCTATAAAAATTTTTTATTCAAAGGTCTATGATTCACTATTGCACTCATGAATCGTCATCTTGTACTTCTCATAAAAATGATCTGCTATGGCTTTGAAATTAAATTATTTTTTATTGTCCATTTTATATTTTGAAATAAAATGCGAAAATAAAATTAGAATAAATTTTCTTCATGACCTATGTATAAACGACGAAAGACGACTTGTTCGGGACCACAGAATTTTTTCTTTCTAAACCTTAATTGTCAAATTAATGGGTAAAAAATTTTAAAATGTAATCTGTTTATAAACAGACCCGATTTAATCCCGTTTAAACCTCTATTGATTTAGAGAAATAAGATTTTTACTTTTTAACTTGGAATGTAAGACATAATTTGATGTGTATTTTTAACAAATTATTTTTCGCCCGATTATACCGAGTAATAAAAGTCGGAAAAGTATTTTTCATATCTTTCAAAATGTGCCTGCGCCAAGTATATGGAGCCACGGCTAAAATCTTCCAAAACGTGTCAAGAAGGCCCTTCATAATATCTAGGACTCACAGAATAATTGTTCGGGTATTTTATAAATTTAGTCATCAGATTCCTACAAATCTTGAAAAAAACGTTTTAGTTAGAAGTACAGGAATTTCTCACGAGCTAGTCGCATACGTTGTTAATCTAATAATCTGTAGAAATCAATCCCATGTGAACCCAGTGTATTAACCTTTATGTTCGGTTATTTTGTGATATTTTCTCTTCTGAATTTTCTTTATTACTATGCAATTGTTTCATGGTGACCATTTTTTTAATTTAGTGATGAGGATCAAATTTTGATTGGCCTTATTCGACCCGTTGAGGGCATTCCTAAAGAGAAGCTATTTCCTACATCGACATCGCTACGCTGAGGAAAAATTACCTCAAGGAAAGACATAAATGTCACGACACGAGAGCAGTCGACTATATAGTTGATTTTCAAATGGACATAAAACAATAATTAAACTCATATCCCATCTAATATATATGCCTTATGCAATAATTTTTGTATGCTAGTAAACTTACATTTAATATTTTATTTTGATACGAAATTAAATCTGTTCTTTTTTTATACATCATGGAGCCTGGACTAACCAAATAAAACTCTCCTATTCTTGACTATATCTAATTATAGCACTAAATAATTTACAGTTTTAAGAAAAATTGAGGTGCACACTGAAGTGGAAACCATTTCAATTTTAACGCATGTGCCTAATTTAATACTTTTTTTCGTGATACTTGTTTGATTTCGATATTTTTCAAGTATCCAAAAAAGGATTTTTTTAATAGAACCCTGCCTTAGGTAAGCAATTTAAATGTTGATATTTTACTTGTTTATCATATAAAAACAATGAAACTTTTTTAACATTATGAATTTACCAGAGTTAACTCGCCGCAGTTTCACTCATGTGAACTCGGTAATTACTTACCTAATAGTTAAAACAAACAATTCTGCACCAACATTCACTTTTCGTAATATTTAATAAGTGATAATGCTAATTGGTAGATGTATATAAACAATCTGTTGGGATTATTTTTATGTTTATTAAATATCAACCATGCGCAAAAGCGATAACACCTAATTATTAAATTGTTTTTTGCATTGAGAAATACCTGTTTAAAATTTTTACAACATGACTGGGAAGTAAATATTTAATTTTTAAATTACGATTTCTCATATCAACGGTTGGATTTTATACCCATTAAAATTCCCTCCAAATGCTTGGATATAGGTTGGTATTTTTTATTTAAATAACTAGTTTAACTTCGGTCACAACGTTTGAATCAAGAAAAATTGAAAGAAATTGAGTTGGGTATATGTTTTATAGTTGTCGTACTTTTTAGACTCTCCTTTTATTTTATTTTATTTCTGATGAGACAATTTAAGAAGTTTTGCTATAATTTGTGGGGCCAAAATAAATTAAAGATTTCAAAAACTTAAATAATTTGCAAAATTTTAAGCCGGCTATGATCGAACACAAGACCTCCCAGTTGTGTAAGCGAATAAAAATCCTGCTAAATAGGGTCTAAGCTGATCATATCTTTTTAAATTAATTTAAAAATGATAAAAATAATTTTTTATGAACTATATGATGGAAAAATTTACACTATTAAATTTATGACAAGATTCGAAAATGTTTGCTTGACTTTCTGTTGTTCAAACGCGATAATTTCCTCGATTTACTTTTATGTGATGTTTAATGTTTTATATCATTTCTTGAATTTAAAAATGTAAATATAATTAAACTTCAAATTCCTTAAGCAAATAAAATTTGAAAAATCTATTCGCACGACCATGAAAATGTCAATAAAAATTCATTATCTGTGTTTTTATTTGAAAAATGTTCCAAACCAAGTAATACTTGACCATCTATGATTATAAAATATTTTCACATTTTATATTTTATCATTCGACTCTTTTAAAATACCTCTATCACATGGACTCCAGAATGACTTAAGTAACTTTTACCTAAATTCAAAAATGAAGTATTTATATGAGCGCTCAAAAGAGAAATAAATGGGGGTTTGATAACTACGTTAAATGGTTGAGTCTTATCAAAGGTTTTACAAAATTGAGATTCTTTGTTGAATAATAAATGCCAAATTAGAGGGTTTTGAATAATTATCAGTTATTGCCGATAAAGGTTCTTCATTTATTTCAAAATTAGACTTTTCATGATAGGAATTTAAAGGTTAGTTATTCAACATTACCGCCATTTTCACGGTTTTCAGTTTGATAGGATTAGTATAACCCATATGAACCCACCTAGTGAGACCAAATCTTTGTCATTTTTTTTAACTTCGGGCACCAATTCAAGAAAATTTTAATTTTTTCCAGAGTTTAAAACTTGTATTGTTATTGTTTCAAATACATGATATCTCATCAAGTCATATGCCAATCCAGATTGTTAATTTTCTCAAAAAACTAACCTAACTTCGACTTTCCTTGTTAGTTTGGACACTTAATATTTATACATATTTTCAACACTCAATGAATTCCCTACTACGCAATGCATATTAAAGATTCAATTTTTTGACTTGAATTTGATAAAAGCTTACATCACTCATCTTACAATTAAAAAAATAAGTTGATAATACTATCATCATAACCTCTCATTTTCAATAATTTTATGCTGATTTTTAATCAATTCAAAAACATAAAATTTATTCACTTTTTTGTGGTGGATTGGCTGGCCGTAACGAAAAAAATGTTTTGATAAATATCGACTTCGAATTTTTCGAAATAGGTTATAAAATTTACGATGAAAAAAGATGAAACGAACAGATTTTACCACTTTTGATAATATTCGAGGAAAGTAAAATGTTTATCATTTCACTTTTGATTTCATATTTTACTCTCTTCGATTGAGATATTCTTGGAATATGTTTTGTGTGTTAAATTCATCAGATTGAATTTTTAATTCGTTTAACTGGACATCTTCGCTAAACGTTAAAAATATATTTCACATATTCAACAAATATTCTTTCCTTCTTAGCTCGAAAACATGGCTAAGAACTGGGTCGATTTTCTCCTGACTGTTTTCTGTTTTGTGTTTTCGTTTATAGTTTTTGGTCTTCAAAGATTCAAAATTCTTCAAACAGTTAAACTGTAAACTTTCATCACCTCAAGTTAATGAAAAACTTAAAACATCTATCATAATCTGTTTCTGAATTTTCTGTATTTCTTCTCACAATTATTTCAGAGTATCTATATTTCAATCGAAATTCTAATTTTTACTTGATAAAAGGGAACTTTTGTCCTTTTTCGCACATTTTAATATTTCTGCCACAACTCACAATAATTTCCATGTAAAGTTCTTACAATATTGGCGCCGTTTAATTTTTTCAAATTAATTTTATTGATTTTCAATTTTGAGTGCTAAAAAATAAACTTTACAGTTACGGAGCAATGAAAATTTTCAAAATTCATCAAACAAAGAATGAAATTTAAAACATTAAATTCAACTGAAATGTAAAATTCGAGATCAATTTTTGTGATAGACAATTTTGAATCATTTGTTTCGGAAATATAAGTAGGACAATAAATTTGACAAAAAAGGCCTGAAGGGAATACGCTGTTTTTACGAAATTTTCATTTCAAGAACTTTTACCACACTACCTTGTTGAGTTGATTAAACCTAAGAATTAAGAATATGAACTGTTTATTTGGAACTACACAATAAAATTTTACATACATAAAAAAATCCAAATGTTTATTTCTAACAAAACGAGTGTAATCGTTGAAAAAAATGCGAGGATTAGAGTTTATTTAAATTCGGCATTTAAGTTCTGGAAATTGGTTTTTAGCTGTTTGAAGCTTAACTTACATGTCTCTCAATATAATATAGTTTTAGATTAATAAGAATTAGAGTCTCATTTTACGCATTAGTTCCTTCTTTTATGTTTCGAAAATAAATTTAAACTTTGTTGCATCGATATTTTTTTGAGAAACTTAGTTGATCTAAAATTACAAATCTTCTCTCTTCGTACATCTTCAAAAAAATAAAGAAAGTCTCCTCCATACTCGTCATTCATAACACAATTATTGATCCCAAAAAGGAAAAGTTAGTATGGTTTGATTGTCGGCTCTTTAGTCATGCTACTAACCACGCCATTTTATATGCAATGATTAAAGAACACGGTTTGTGAATGTTTTGTTTGAATCCAAGTTTTATATTTAAGCTTAATTTTAATGAGTTCATTCAAACATCAGAAAAAAGATATTAATGAAATTCATTTTATATTATCAAATATTACGATACCGACAGAGAATATGTACGACACATGTCATGTTTACCATTGAAAATTAAATTTGACATTTATAAATCTGAAAAATTATATTTAATTTAAAAATGTAATGAAAATTAAAATACTCAAGAATAAAAAATACCTGCGCAGTTGATTTAAAGCATTGAACCAATTATATCTAACAAAACGATAGTCTTAAGGCATCTAATTCTCTGAATTTTTTGAGGGTAAAAAATTATTACATGTAACACATATATGTGGTGACAAAAAATATCTTGGCAATTATAAAACTCTAAAAATGAAAAAAAGTTAGTCAATCTGTTTGTCCCTGTTATCTATTAAAAAATCTTCGTCATTTTAATCTCTATTCTAAATCTAAAATTCACACAAAGCACTTTGTTGATAACACTGAGAAATGTGCTTAAACGAAAGGCCACTCGTATTAATATTTTAAAACGGAGAATTGCTATTATTTTACCATTTTTATTTCAAATCAATTTTTGATTATACTTAAAAATAGAGCTAAATCTTTGCTTTTTTTCGCCAATGCGCAACCTAACAAATATGTTCAAATGTAAATAATGAACATTTTTTTGTTGATGCTTTTCGACGGGAGGTAAAAATACAAAATGAAAATTTTTGAAAAACTGATAGTTCCTTGATTTATTTTATTAAAAGGCATGCAAATTAAACATTTACATCATACAATGACGTGTAATAATTTTAAATAATGCAATTCTCGCAACAGATTAGCTGTCGTAACAGTTTTATCAGAAAATTACGAACAGTTTCATGCCAAAAACGCGAACAATAAATAAAAGCTAAAGAAAATTTGGGGACTGGGCACAATTTTTTCAAATATCATGAAAGACCTTTATGAGCTACAATTTAAAAAGTTATCATGGTAAAAATATTTATAAAAATTATTCCCAACGGATTTTGGAGGGTATTCCGGATAAGACACTTGTTTGGACTCACTTTTTTTCCTTAAAAAGACGTAAAACATGTTATAAATAATCTGAGACCGACTAATTTTTTGCTGAATTATTCTCACTAGCATTCACAAAAGTTGCTCCCAATGGTAGCGTGATAACGAGTTAGTTCCGATTTTTTACGAATAAAAATTAGTTTGTAAGAATGTTCATTGTACACACGAGTTTTGTCGTTCCAAAACGATACGACGAGTTATTTCAAAAAATAACTGTTGTAAATTTAGAAAATAAGATATCTCGTTGATATTATATAGGGGAGCAAAAACAAGAATTTTAATTTTGAAACCAGTTAACCACTTTAAGTTTGACTTATACTTTTTACCATCATTTAATGTCGTGTGTATGCTTGAACTTTCTTTTCTTGTCTAACAAGGATGAATTAAACATATTCGGGCATCTTCTTAGGGAAGTTTAGTGTATATATGTTCTTCGAAGCGGCTTTGCGTATTCGGTTTCAGCCGTTCTGCTATTTATTGAGAGACGACTATTGATATCATCTGATGTCTGTAGTGTGAGATCAAAACCTAATAAAAGCCTAAAAAGTCTCTCAGCAAATTAGGGCGATGTTACCTCGGAGACATTCGTAATCTGGGATGTAACATGCTTATTTTATACAACTAAATCGAGTCATCCGTACTGTCACAATAATTTTGTTGTGTTTTTAAATATATAAGTTATGCACAGTCAATTTGAGCTATTCCACCAATTATAATTCTCGAAACCAGTATATAACTTAGAATTTTATGATAAAAGTCTTCCCTCAACAAAAGACGTCACTTTTAATTAATTTGTGATTATTTTTGTTTTAAAATAACAAAAGTTGGAAGATTTTTCATTTCTCCAATCTTTATTCATCCAAGATGAAAAGAGAGTCAACATGAACTGGTTATATTTATCTTTAGAGTGTCAATAAACAAAAATTAGGAATGTAAAGAAAACCAGAAATTTTTTATGAATGCAAAATTCATGGAATTTTAATTTTGAAAATTGTGAATTTTGAACAAATTTAGTTTGATCCAATGAAGAAGTATAGAAATGACCTCCAGATGTTGAAATTCCTATTTGAAAAAATTAATTTCACTGTCTAGATAAAATTAAAAACAAGAAAAATCTTCATGCATTTTCAAAAATATTTTATAACAACGATAGCCGCTTTAAATAAATGTAAGATAATGGAACGAGAAATTTTTACGGCTTTAAGCCGCACGTGTAAACTGTTGTTTCGAAAGTTGCTCAGGTTAAACAAAATCCAATATTATTAAACATAAAATTTCACCAGAATGAATATGGATAGAATTTTAGACAAGTCAAAATTTCAGAATAATAATTTTTTAATTTAAAAGACAGACATTGATTTGCGTTTTATTGCGCAGTATCAAAAGGATTGGTGAAAAATTATTCAGTTTTTTTGAAATTTAAATTAGTCTTATTATGCATAAAAATGTTGAGAAAAATTATAAAAGTTAATTTTTTAAAATGAACTGAAAATTCTCTAGAACTAAGGAATACATGAACTATCAAACCTTTTATAAAATATTTTTAAGATTAATCCATTTTTAACACTTTTCTAATAAAAAACAAATCATATTTTAAATCGTTAATTTTCAACACCTTTCCAGTTTTTACATTATAAATTAAGCGCTAATCAACTTGTGATCATCAATTTACAAAAACTTGTAAGAATCCCTTCTATATTAAGAAAAATTTAGCTGAAAACATCCCCCTTAATGGCATAACATGAAGATGAAATTGATTCTGATCCAATATAAAGAAATAATTTTATCAAAACACACGCTTCGAAGAGTATTTAAGAAAAAACCAGAGTCGTCGACGCTAATAAATTCAGATGTATAATTTAATTTTCAGGTCTGAATAAAAAAAATTTCCATGAACCAAATATATTCGAGAAGGTTTTCAGATATAACCAGGCTACCAATTTCGTACATTGAATTTACATATAAAACCATCGTTAATGTGTGGCCTATCTTCACCTATCTGACACTTCATTTATTCCTTTAATGACAACAAATTTTGTGAAAAATTGAAGATTTACTAAATAAAGAGCATCTTTTTACCATTAAGTTCGTATTTTATAATCAATTTAAAGTCAGAATGTATATAATATTCCAGTTAAGTTACAAAAAAGAGCCTTAAAATTTACCCAAATAAGCGATATATAAATATTATCATGGGTTTTAAAAATGTCATGGCCGAGTTCATCATTGTTTTTATATCCATATTATGTTAGTTATAGAATTCTCGGTCTATGCGATACATTATCTGAAGGCGAGAAATCAAAAATTGTTAATCTTTTAGAAATTTCAAAAATTTTCGTAACTCTCTTCTGATTCTTTTCAGACATCTTTATTTAATACAATTCTATTTTTCTAAAAATATTCAAAATACAATAAATATGGATATTTATGCATCTCTAAAGGGTGGCATATTATCCGAGATCAAAGTTAATCTACGAAATATTAACTTAATATACACGAGCTTATATCTAAGTGGAAATATTTATTTGAGATCCCCAGTCATACAGAAATTCATATATAAAATCAAGTGGTTTGAAATATTTAAAATAAGGAAATTTAATCTATTTCCCCAAATTAAAACTCTTATAAGCAGTTAATTAAAAATTTATGCTTCGCTGAAGGCCCTTATCTTGAATGAAGTACCATATCTTAAACTTTAGATTTGATAATTTTTTCTACTAGCTTACACGATAAGGTATTCGTCCTATCTTTAATTTTGAATGATTTAAGAATTTTTCCACGTATCACAATTTTAAAATCTATGTTTGATCCAATATTTTGAGAAAAATAAACAATATCCTCACGACAATGTAATTCTCATCGAAGCTTGAAGGTTTCACATTACAGGTCATGCCAAGTTGTTCAATTTCTTTTTTCGGGCATAGATCAGTCGAACCTGCCAAGACTTTTGTCTAATGATGTTTACGTATATTATAAACACTACAGAAAAACTTTGCTGTATGCTTCAACGCTTGAGCACTTTTTGGTCCCCTTTCCTTGTTTAAACACAGCGTGTCGAATTGATTAGGACTTTCTACCATTAAAAACTCCCCCTTTCATTGGTTCACTTAGCAACCGTACCTTTGGGCATTTATTCATTTTTACAGTTGTGAAATGTGACGGAAAATTACGTATAAACAAAATTGTGGATTTCATTTTTATTTGTTGTTTATTGAGGTAATTTTGATAACAATGTTACAAGACATACAATTTTGAATCACAAAATTATATTGACACTTTTATTCTTTTAAGATTGTGGTGTAACGCGAAGATTATTGCTCGAATTCACGTTAAGCTAAAGTTGTGGGGAAATTTTATAATCTATTCTCAATCATAGAAATATCAAATTTAGCATATAATAAAAATTCTACTTTTATTAGACATTTCAAAAGTGATAATAACATTAAATCTAGAGTGAAAGCATTTAGTCATCGAAAAGAAACACCACCAAGAAATTTACCATTGTTTGAAATCTAAAAAAGTCTACATTTAATTCATATATTTCAACATTTGGTTTTATTTTTATCATATTTACATATGAATATAGTTTTAAGAATATTTGAAAAAAATAATGAAAAATTTAAACCAACCAAAGGTTTCACAAGAAAAGAAACTATTTCAGCCACCAAAACATGAATCTACTTGGCATAAATGATTAAAAATTTATAAAAATTATGATTTTGAACAAATTCAAATATTTTGTAAAAATTTAACAGCTCAAAAACACGGAAGTGAAGAAAGAAATTGGTAAAAACTCTCATGTATGTGAATATATTCAAAATTTATCTGCTTTAAGTTTTATTTTATAAATTAATTAAAATAAAACGAAACTAGACAGTCGAATCTATGCTTTCTTGTCTGAATATGGAGGAGATGGCTTTTGTTCTTCTTTAAAGCTTTTCTGGAATGTCTGAACATTTTCATTTGATTTCTCAGATTTTATTGATTCATAACTTGGTAAATTTAAAGACTTTTGCTTGTCACTGTCTTCGGGCAAAATTTGAGGCTCTATTCCTTCAGTATCTAAATATCTTTTCATAAATCTTTTCAGAAAATATAACCCCAGTATAATTGAAGTTGTAAATAGTAAAAAGAAAACAAAAAACAGAGTCAGTAAAGAACTATCATCACGCTCCCCTTCGTCATCTACAATTCGATGCTTTGAAAGATTCATCAGTTAAAAAAAATCAAGAATAAATATGATAAATGGGCTTAATAAAAATAAATAGACGAGCATCATACTTCACTCCTCTTCAAAACTAACAATTATAACTAAGAAATATTTATTTTCATCCAGATGTTGGAAAAGATGTTTTATCAATTATAAATCGAAATTTTCTTCTCATTATAAAACTTATTAAAACGACGTAATTAACAGATTTCGTAGTTATCAGATTGGTCGAATAAAAGAGGCGGAACCAAAATATTAAAATTTGAAATTAGAATTTGACAAAATATCGATTTTTAATTGGTTGAATATCATAGAAAAATCATGGCAATACAATGATGGCAATATACATAATGTTACAAAATTAAGTGTTTTAGAAACAATCATTTTGACACTCCTGATTTTAGAGTTGTCTATTTTAAAGGAGGATATTTTAAAATTAGTGACATATTTGAATGCAGATTAAAAAATTAATGTTGAAATTCCTTAAGAGAGAAAAACTCATTGGGAATAAATGATCTCAAGATTTTCAGGCGTGTAAAAATAAGTTCAACCCGCGACAAAAATATTTGGTTTCCATCTGTAGAAATGTAGATGGTTAAGAATGTGCATTTTAATTCAACTATAGACGTCGCACAACGACTTCTCTTTTAATTTTAACTCAACAACCATCATATGATATTAGAATACCAGACCTATGGTTAATATATAACAAAAAAATTAAATATTAATCACAAAACCTTATTTTCTCATATATTTCAGCATAGATAGAGTGTTTCTAAATTTATCTGCAATAATTATTGTTTACCAGATCTGAACTCAAAAATTAAAAGAACCTTAGAAAACTTTTACAAGCGCTTATTGATATTTATTTTTACACAAAAATAAAAATTTTTAAATTTATCGATTTAAGTGTCTAAGGTAACACCTGGTAATAAAATAAAACCGTCGAAACCCAATTCTCAGAAATATTTCTTAAAACATGTATCAATTATATTCTACAAAGGTAAACTTAATTTTCAAAATATAAATTTTTAGTATTTTCATTTTTATCAGAACGCGAAAAACAATTAATTTAAACTCCAGGAGATTGAAGTGTAGAAAGGTTAGTGAGTCACGTATTTGCCCATATGAATCATTAAAATATTAAAAGTGCCTGTAATCAATGAAATTGTTCGACAAAGGTAAAAATTATCCTTCATAAATCAAAATCACAATCTACATAAAAACATTTTTTCAAACGGAATCTATGAGACAAATATTTTTAAGTAATTTGAATAAATCAAGTAAAGGCATATTCAATAAAAATAATTTTATAATTGTGTTAAAGAGCAAATATGAGCCACACATATCAAAGCATCTTCAATATATTTCATTTTTAACATCCTTTGATACAACTCTAATTTATGAGTTTTTCCTTTCTACTCATCTTTGTTCGGCACACTAGTATGGGTAGAAACATCTGGTTTCATGAAATGTAAAACTTACACCATTAAAAATTTTACTTCTCGATAGCTCTCTTGAGAACTGTATATTTGCAGCATTAATATCCTCATAAATAGTGGCTTCTCTTCTTGAATATATTAAGATAAGAGTGTTTAATGATGTTTAAAATAGATATGAATCTTTAATCTTATAAATGTTTGAAATAAATGCCTAAATACTTTACATTTATAATTATTTATTTTTAAAAAATAAAAGCAGAAATTTTCTATAAAAGATTCTATTTAGGATTTTATACATTTTATTCATCAAAAATAATGAATGTTCAAATCAGAATCTACTTTTAAAACTTATACACAAACATCATTCTTGTAAAAATTAAAACATCTGATGAATATTTTAAAATAAGCGAAATAAACAAGAATCAAACTATCAAAAGTTGTTTTTATGAATTCAATTTTTATTAATTGGAAAAAAGGTAAAATATTTGAAAGTTTCTTCCTTATATTATTATTCATTGACATAATTTCGGAAGTTCAAGGGAAGTATCAGAATTTTATGTTACCCAGAGGAAGGGAGAATAAAATTTTCATTCCATAATAACTACAAAAATTCATCATGACATAAACATGAAATAAATGCAACAATATTCTTTGAAAAATATGCCATAAACAAATATAAAAACAAATAAATTCTCTTCATTCTCAACTGATTTTTCTGTAATTCAATTTGGATGAAAATCTTGAAATAGTTTAATTATCAAAGATATTTGAAAAATTTGAATTTTAAATTCTTATTTATTCATTTAAATAAATCTGAGTCATAAGGTGAAAACTTCATGCAGTATGAACGATAAGTGTTACGAAATGTTAGTTGTGCAACATCTGATTATTATCTAATATCTATTTTTATATTTTTTCGAAAAATGCATTTTTTAACATTTGTATGATAAAACTATATTCAAAATTTTCTTTCTAAAATCACGATTAAATTATAAAATTTACAAATTTAATAAATTTATTGGAATATTATGGCTGATAATTCTTTGATAAAAGTTAATATTGATGTTTCTGATATCTAAAATTAGAATTGAGTTTTAAAGTTGTTTAAGTTAATTAGAAATGGGAATGTTTTGAACAATATTTCGAAAAGATATTATGAATAAAATTGATTTTTGTTTATATGGTTATAAAGAATTAGAAACATTATTGTCACAGGTGAATTAGAATTTATCAGAAACTAACGTTCTTATTAAATCCTGATGCGTTTCTCACTAATTGTAACTGAGTAAGGATAGCTTTTCTCAAACGGTTTACGAGAAGAGAGGTCGTTAGATTCTAAAAAGCTTGTTCAGCAATGTTATGGTGGCTTTACAGGGATGAAGAAACGATGAGGTTTGCGTGTGGGCGTTTTAAAATATCATGCATTTGGTCCATGAATCGTAACTGGAATTTAGGAAGGCAGAATATCGTGTTGTCCTCCCTAAAAACTTAAAAATACAAATTTTCAAGAGAAATTTCACGTTTACTAGCTCATATAATCATATCAGGAGAAGGAAAATTTTTGAAATGACGAAAACATTTTTTCTTCAAATCAAAATTTTATCAAAACGCCTTTTCCTAAGTTTATTCAAGAACGTAAAAATGTTTTTGAGAACAGCAAAATAGTATTTCCAAAATTGAGAGCAGATAAATATTTTAATCTTTACAAAAGACAATCATATGTAGCTCGTAAATGTCACAACGAGGATGAAATATATATCTTCCCCATCAAAGTAAATGTAAAAACAACGTTGGCCAAGCGCATCAATCTTGGTCAACGCTGATTCATTTTATTGCAATATTGCCTGCATATCGCTTTGTGTGACTGTGTTACCCCGCATTTACAAATCACATTATGTTATCCTGGGTTTCTAGTTTATGTAAACACGTTAATGTAGATTTATATTAATTCGTACTGTCATTCTTTGTAGTATCTGGAGAGTATCTGAATTAATCATTCGATGATAGCCTTTTGTCTGATTTCTTCAAAAGAACTTCTAATACATTGTCGTTTAAAAAGAAAAATTAAGACAATACACTCAAGACAAGATTATAATTTCAATATTTATATTCATCTTTCAAATATACCCATTATATAAACTATAGGTTCTTTTTTTATTTTAGCAAATTATTAGATTTGTGTTATATTTGAGTATATGTGTCCTTTAATGCAAAAAACAAAAATCAGGCTGGTAACATTGGAGTCAATTTTTCTCATGTGTTGTGTTTTATCTTTATCTTACAAATACTGATCATTTTTTTGTTATTTTTTTAAATATCTGGGTTATATTTTCGATTACGCAGAAAATGGATAAATGATTTTGTAATTCTGAGTTTTAAAGTCACAAATTTATTTAAATCTTTTGTCAACAATTTTTCCATTTTTTCTATTTTTTGTCATCATATAAGATAAATAATGACAAAATCTTTAAATGATCCAAAATTCTGTTTTCAAGGTTTAAAATTGTTCGTATTATGGAATGATAGATTCTACAAGGGCAGACATTGAACGTTTTTTCAATATTTTTATGATTTTAAAATCTATTTCCATGGTAATGTCAATTCATATTTTATCTTAATTAGAAGATCGAATTTTCGTTTTTGGCATGATTAGGGGTTCGGATTTTTTGATAACACGCTGAAAATATCATTAGTACTTCATAAAAGAAATCAAAATCAAAAGAAATCTTCCCATGAAAATGATCTGTCAATGCTGTTTGTCTTTTGAATGCACATATTTTTATTTCAAAACTTATGCAGTGAAAAAGTTGAAGCAAAAACATTTAAAAATCGACTTTTTATTCATGATAGTTTTGTATGCACATGACCGAAGACACCAAGCAAACTAAAAGTTAAAATAACTTATGAAAACTGAAAATGTCAAATATTATAAAAGATTTGAATAATTTAATTTATTTATATTACACATTTAAATTTTAAATAAACTTGACTTACTTTTAATCTCTTCACAGGATTTTATGGAAACATAGAAAATTCGTATGTGGGTTTGATTTCATTATTTTATCACGAAGATTGAATGATAATTTTTTAGATTACCATTTATATTTTCACCGATTAAATTATATTTTAATAGTTTTTGGTAAATTTTATATCATTACATAATGAGTTAAAAAGACAATCTAAAAAGCAAAAAATAATAAAATATTCATTAACATAATGCGAAAAATCAAATAATAAGCCTTTAAATGGGGTTTTCTTATATTTTTAAAAATATAAAAGAACTAAGAACTTGAAATATTGAAAAAAGGATTTTCGTTGAGATTCATACATTCTTATTTTACGAATAGGATGTTGCCGTATCTTTGAAATTCAAAGATGCAATTAGAATACCCAAAAATAAAACAAAATAAATTTCGTGACTTTTAACCATATAAAGTTGACCAAAATCGTATTTTTACTAAAATATGATATTAACCTTAAATTTTTAAAAAATATTTTTCACGTGAGCCATTATTTTGAATAAAAATGCATCTTTTGTATCAATTAAAGTATTCTAATTTAAAATAATTAAATCTTCATGTTATAAATTCGTAATGCTTTTATCCACATTTTAAAAAGTACCTACATCGTTTTATATTCTTCAAAAATAATGTAATAACAACATAATTTTTCTCAAGACACTAAATATTCGAAAAAATCAAAAACTATTTTACTATTTTTATTTTCAATTATCTTGAAAAATACACTTGCTTTTAATATACTAAATATATACTTGATTCAATGCAATTACATTTACAAATTGAGATTTTGGAAAATGAGGTTATCAACGAATATAAAATTGAAATGTATAAATTTTAAATTAAACAAAATTTATATCAGTTAAAGCTCAAATTTCAATTATAAAAGAAAAATACAGTCCAAAAATATGATTGTATATTCCTCAAAACAAATAAAATACTAAATTACCTGATTATTTAAAAATACTTGTTCTTAAATATGAAGCGTGAACAAATCCGATTTTTTTTACGTTCATTATAAAAAAGATTCTGCGAATTATTGTCAATCCTGAAAGTTTTAACGGTTTTGTCTTTCGGCGTGTTAACTGTCGAATAGCATGACGCAATATAAATTTTCGAGTTTAAATGAATTAAATTAAAATGTCATTTTTTCATCTTCGATTTTTAATACAATTCAAAAAAATATAAATCAATATGATTTCGTTAATTTTAAATGATCCAATTATTACTTTTAATTTCTGTTATTTAATCGAACGATGATAAAATGCACAACGGTTTTTTTTAAATATCATAAAATCATCGCTTATTCATATTTTTACCTGACTTCATTAAAAATTTTGATAATATTATCAAAAAGAGCCGAAATTGACATATATAACTTTTAAAGATACTTCCAATTATTAAAAATAATGCATTTCTTTTGAAATTGTGAATTAACTGTATAGTTTTTTAAATAAACATCACATGTCAAGCTTCAATATATCTTACTACCTCATAAACTATAAACTGTTGAAATAGTTCATTTTATTTTAGATGTTTAAAATGATTATCTTTTTTCTAATTCTATATTTGTGATAAAAATACCATTTATAAATATTTGCAAATGTTCAGATATTCAAAATGATGTAAATTTACACTGTAGTTTTGAAGTTTTCCATCAAATATCAGATTACAGTCTCAATAGTAAGCTACAAAAAACATGAGCCAGGCGGTTTACAACATGAGATGATGATGTTCAATATGCTATTTTCAACGTTTTTAGGTATCTTTGACTTTTTGTCATTTTTAAATTTATTCAATCGTTTTATTTTTTCCATTTTAGCTACATTCTGTTTTTGTCAAATTTTAGTACTTGTTCTTCCCTAATTTATGTTTCGTATAATCGGTACCAGAGTTATTATGTGAGTAATCTTAATGTTGAAAGGATATTATCAATAGACACAAGAGAAACAAGGAAAATTGACAGCTTACCAACATGAAGTTTCTGAAAATGGTAAGCTTTTGCCAATTAATTATCCAGAGATTTCTAGATGAGATTTTAGAATTCACAAAAATAAGTATTTGATAAAATTAGGGACAATTGATAAATACATCAACGAGATCATGTATTTTTTATTCTATAATTTGGTTCGATTCAAATAAAATCTGTTTAAATGATATTAGAGGACCAATACAAATTTTTTTGCCACCTGATAAAATTTATGTTGTAATTTTGTCAACAAAAATAGGAAAAAATGAAACAATTTAAAACTTGGGCTTTTGAAAGAACTTATTATATGCTTCTACTCCATAAAGGTTTCATGGAATGTATCGTCGAACATCCTAAAAGATATTTATGGTTTTAATTTTTCTTAATTTATGTGTAATCAATATGCAATGGCAAGGTCTGATAAAATTCATAAGAAAGCATCACACTTGGATCCAGAAAAATTATGTAAAAGAATATATGGTAATCTCATGATCTTTAAGAGACTAAAATTTTAAACATTTTATCAAATTATTGAATTTTAATTTCTATCTTCAAATTTGAAAAACACAAAAACTTAGACAGTGCATATGTCCATTAATTAGTGCCTGTTAACACTCTAGTTTTGGGATCTTAGTCAGTTTATTCGAATTTTTATAAAATTTTTGCTGTTCAAATTAAAAATCAATGGCTGTCTATTTATATTATCTTCCTAAATTATATACATTCTATACTAGTCATCTCTGTATAAAAAATTAAATTCTCTCCATTTGCAGTTTAACATTACCCTGCATCAAATTACATGCTCATATTCATTAGATATTTCAATTTTCTGTTCATTATAAGTTTATTTACAAACTAGGATTATTTGTGTAAGCTTAAAATATTCGAATTGTTTAGAATTAGCAGTTATCCATTACGTTAATCTTTTCTTGCTTAAATATTAAATTATAAATTCTATAATTATTTTATTTTAAAATGAATGATTTTGATGTTAATTTACTAAATGGAGAAAATGTCTTCAATAATGCACAAAATAAAAATTAGTTACTTCAATGAAATGACAAACGAAGTTCAGTAATTTTACCAATGTCGATTGAATCTGAAGTTTTATTTTACTTTGCAATGTTTATATAATTAAACAGCTGTTCCAAATCAACCATTAGAAAACATAAATTTGCACAAATCATAATTATATTCTCCATCTTTAAGATACTTTCCTTTTTTCAAAAATGTATTCTTATGATTTAAAAGATTTTCCTCTTCTAATCAAAAAGGAATAAATAAAGTTGATCGAGTAATTTTATCGGAAATTTTATTACCGTAATCAAGTTGAGAAACGAGAATTTATCCTACGTGCCATAAACCTAATTTAAGTTCTTTGCTGATTATAATTGACACTCAAATTGAACGATGTTAAAATTAAATTAAAAATGTCAAAAGTTAAGAATAAAACAGTAAATGCAATATAATGATGTATTTAAGAAAAAATATAATGGGAAACAGAATTATTATGGAGTAAAACTTAAAAATATTTGTTATTATTTGAAATTCTTCTTGACGAAAAAATAGTTTTAATTAGATATATGAACATTGAAGCAAATTATCATGATTCTTTATTCGTGGCTCATATTGAATTATCTGCTCTAACAAAATCTTGCAATTGTTAAAAAATAAATTTTTAAAATTTTATGGTTTATAGTTGTTTATATCAACGATATATGTCGAGAAAACATCTCAAACAATTTCCTGAAAATTGTTGTCAGTTATGTGAGTTCAGTGATATTTTAACACGATATCCACAACTCAGTTAAAATTGCGATATTGTTTGATGAACAGAGAATAGTTGAAAAGAGAAGTAATTAGTTCATGTCTTTCTAAATTTGCATGATCTCATATTTCTTCATATTCAAGACGGAAATCACAGCATAATATTCAAAGTAATTTCTGGTTAAGAGAAACAGTAAATTGAAGCATTTTTTTAAATAAGGCATATGTATCTTACTTCTAGTTCTCAATATCACTCAAACATTTCATTTTTAACAAAATTCTCACATTATTAAAATGTCTTTTAAGTATTTAAAGGAGTATGAAATTCTCATTCACCAATAGACTTATAAATAACACTAATTTCATCTCAAATAATGGTAACTTTATTTGTATGTATATTTTATGATTTTTGTTAAAAATTCAGTTATATCAAATAATAGGTGATGCCAGTAATATTAACATGCTTTTTTTAGTTTATCTAAGATTTAACCATACTTTGTATTTAAAATCTATATCTTTTGTTATCTTATGAAAATATGTCAACACCAGTTTATATACTCACCCTATAGAAGTCAAAAATATTGAAAAATCTTTGAGATTCATTCTTAATCAAATATAAGAGAGCGAAATTCTAGTGACGTAATGTTGAAACGCAGGTAAAATGAACAATTGTGTATGAAAATAATAGTTCTAGTCAGTGAAAGCCTCATACAACCTGATTAATTGTGTTTACACTACGAAAAGACGCCGAAGTGGCGTTGAGATCTGAAAAGTGATTTATGAAAAGGAATACCTGGACGTAAATACTCTTCGATAGAATCTATGATAGATTTAACTCATCCTTACTTGACAAAAATAATTTTAATGTGTGGTATTTACGATTTTTACAACGATTTACCACTATATCAGTTTTATAAAATATTAATCAACAAACACCGTTTTCTAGATAATGAAATTTTACACATTTAGAGATTTACACTACATATTATCAAAATATATTTATAATGTGTTGTTTTCTACCACGATTGATGATGTTTTATCTGTTGTAAATGAGTTCAAATTCATTAAATCAATCTTTTGATTCATCAAAAATTATATAAGGAAAATAATCATCCTTACATCGTATTGCATTTAACCTGTACTTAATATCAATCAAACCTGTTCAATTGTCATTTTTATATTACACCGGAAATATACTGTTATGTTTATCATAAAAGTATTGAACAACAAACTACATAATGAATCTAGTTATATTTAATTAATATAACAATCATTTCAATTGATAATATCTTGAGATGTTCATCTCCTAATATTTACCTATTTGGCTCTTAATTTTCATGATTTGATCGTGATTAAACTTAAAAATCTGTTTAAAGTAATAAGTATGAATTTTTTCTGATTATTTTAACAAATCAAATGGTGTCTAGATGGAATAGTTTACGAAGTTAACTTTAAAATTAACATCTAAAATTGCTCCATGCATATTTATTTTTTTACGTTTTCAAAAATATTAATCTTTAGGTTATTTTTTCAAATTATTTATATATTTTGTTTTTTTGAATTTATTTCAAATAATATTTTCATATTTATTGCTCTCAGAGCATGCTTTATTCATACTATTTTCATTTTTAATATTAACATGATAACGCCTTACTTATAACATACTCTATGATGTATTTTGATAAGATTTGAGTGTAAATTCTTCTTAAGCATATAATATCAGTATTATATACATTTTAGCATATAGACGTGTATGAATACCAAAGTATTAAGTCACAATTGTCAGAGTTCATTTTATTTTTGATGTATTAGTTTCTCTTGAGAGTTTTTTCATCAATACTCGTTCATTTTCCAACGATGATGAGAAGATCTAAGTTTTTTTGAAATTACATAAATTTAAACACACTAGTTTTTTCATTTGTAAAGAATTCAACATTTTTCCCAATAAAGTTTATTCGGTTTACCAAAAGGAAAATAAATTCGTTTTGAGAGTGGTGTTTCGCCAAAAATTTTAATCGGTCGATCAGTATAATGGCCATCGCCACCAATTTTGTAAAATACTCAATGATTAAAACATAATAAATATTTCACCAAAGAGTTTCATTTTGAGATTCTATTGATATCAACTGTCCAAAATTAAATCAACCCATATCTAACAAATGGGTTGCCTTTCTTGAAACTTGCAATTTTTAGATTTACTTATCAAATACGAGCTACGCCGATTAACATATTAAGCCAAACTTAGGTTTATGCGATGCGAATCTTTACTATGACATCTATCATAAAAATAAGATTATTCGCCTCAATCTAATTCATTTTATTTTGCAAAAGAAACATAATTTTTTATCAAATCTCAAATGGCCTAAAAAATAATTTTAAATCCATAAAATTTAATTTAGGGAAGATTTTGCAGAGTTTTTTCCCTAAAAATTTAAATTATTCTCTATTTGTAAGTTAAAAGCATCGATTGATTGTGGAAAAGCGTTTGTTTATGTAATTTGACAATATAATATTTAATATAAAAATAAATTTTTGCATTTATTGATCAAAACTAAATCGAATATCAAAAGATCTTTTTCATTGTGCATGCTTACGAGAGAATGTTGTAAAATTTTGACGACAAATTTAAATACAGTATAAATAGCCTTAATCTTCTGGTGTCCGAAGAGAAGGCTATTGCCTTCTTAATTAGTTGTTAAATAAATAAACTTTCAGTGTGTCAGAATTCAACTCTATCGTAATCGATATTTTATTTTCTATTATACCTCTATTATAAAAACAAAAACTGACTTGTATGATGCATCACACGTTAGAATTTAAGTCTGGTTTGTGTCATAATATCTGAATCAGGGTTTATGCACCAAATTCTTGAAATGATTCAAAATTAAGCTGGAGCGAACGTTGTAATTTTATCACTTTTATGATTTTATAGATTATAAATTTAGAACGCATTCTTGCTGAATAGGCATAAATATGCTGGAATAATTGCATACTTATAAATATCGTTACTTCTCTTGCTTTATATTTGGGAGCATAAAACATTAAGATCTTCTATCTAATCCTGGTCTAGTTGAACATCTATCTTTTAATCATGGTTTTTCAGATAATCAATGTCTTGCTTTCAAAAATACCATTAGTAATATTTCTCCTTGAGTCTATGTTCATTATGAGGTTTTTTAACTTATTCACTGATAAAATTTGTAATTATTTTCCACGAGATTTTAACTTTCATGATTTTTTTCAAGTCAGTCTTATCCTCTTCAAATAATCTCGGTAAATCTTTGAATGACTATTGATTCGCTGCTTTATAACGGGGTCAATATAATATTTTTAAAAAATCAACACCTTAATTTAATAGCTTGGTAGTTCTTCACTCTATTTAGAGTCATTTCAACATGCTTTTACATTTGTCAAATCAATAAACGAAAAAATACTTTGATTTCTATGTCCATAAATATTTCTATCATTGGAAAGTGTTTATCTTAAATTGAAACATCATTAAATTTCCTTAATTCAAAACAGAATCTGAGTTCAACTGAATTTTTTGAAAAAAATATTTCAGAGCACGGCGACGTATTTAAAAATGTAGAATGATGCGGTGCATTAACAAATTAAAACACAAAGGTAATTTTTATAGATTGATGAACTGATGTTTAGTACCCCTGTTATATTATTATTTTGACATCATTAAAAATGATGCGACTTTTAAGAAGTGTTTGTTTTCCTAAATCTGCTTCTGAACATTGATAAAATTCTTTAAATTGAGAACTTAACACGTGAAAAATAAATTAGAATAATCTCCATTTTCTATTTATTTAAGTTATAATTAGATAAAAATTTCTGAAAAACACAATCTAAAATTTTTATGCACATAATGAAATAATAACATCTATACTAATGGTTAAGCTTAAAAAGGATTCGAGAAAACAAAAATAAACACATAAAAGAATAATAGCCAGTTCATAACCCAAAATCTACCATGCTGATTATATTTTTGGATTTAAATCCAGAAAAACAGTTTGTACAGTTTCTTATTTCAATTCGCTTAATAAATTATTTCAATGAATTAAGATAACTTTTTCATTTTGTCGATATTTTACT
This sequence comes from Neodontobutis hainanensis, assembly GCA_024349245.1. Classification (NCBI taxonomy): domain Eukaryota; kingdom Metazoa; phylum Chordata; class Actinopteri; order Gobiiformes; family Odontobutidae; genus Neodontobutis; species Neodontobutis hainanensis. The sequence continues at coordinate 56,770 of JALDNG010001561.1, forward strand.
CAGGTCAGTGAGCTTTTAATAAATAATTTCGAAGAAATGTGGTATATTCCTACGAAAGATGAAATGGGGGTTATTTTCATGCTTTGTCTTGTTAAAATTCAAGTTTACTATGATCATAAATTTTAAATATTTCATAGATTTAAGTAATTATTACGATTATCATTTTGAAAATATTGTATTTTCTGTCACGTCAAATAAGCTACTCAGTTCGAAGAATGTCTTTAATTGTCGACCCTATCACTACAAACGTATCTTTTGAACAATCAGGGATATGAATAGTTACTACCGTTAACTAATTTCTTTACTAACCATTTTTAGTCAACTATACCTTTTTACCTATGTACTTTATGTTTGACGTTATGTCAAAGTTAAATTTCATTTAACCTATCTGAGTGATGAACATATAGTAGGAAGAATGCAAGAAACTAATTAGCATAAAGAGCAGTACTGCTGAACATGTAGTCTCTGCTAGCATAAAATATACTTTGTCTTTGACGTCATTTCTAAGAGTGAGTTTGCTGCATTATTCGGGAGATTTTCAATTATTATGCATTTATGCTTTTTATCCTTACCTGATAACAAAGAGAGGATGGGAAATATATTTATAACATTTTTAAACACTTATGTTAAAATTTTAAAATCAGGATGATGGAAGTGTCTGATTAATTACTATATGCTTTGAATAAAATTGATAAACTTAAAATATAATTCAATATTTATGGATAGCCTTAAGAATTTCTCACATATTTGACAGATGAATAGCACTGATCTTATTTAAAAATATAGTGTAATTCTTTTTGAGTTACATATCTTAAAGCTATTTATGCAATTTGTTTGAAATCTAAATTAAAACTCAGAGAATATAGTTTATTAAAAGGTTTCTGGATTTTGACAAGATTGTCTAATTTAATGTCAAATCATCATTTATATGCGTAAAACGATGATTTAAGAAGACATTTGAAGAAAACATGTTTGGTGATGATACAGAGTACTTGATAAATTATAAATAAACAGAAACGTCCTGAAAAGAAAGTAAAGATTAAAGTGACATCAAGTGAACTCGATTAAAAATGAGCAATTAAATATTTTTAATTTTGTGGACATTACGACAGGAAGATTTAGAAAATCTAAAAGGCGACGCAAAATTTACATGATAGGAACTTTATCGACGATAAGAATATCAAAACTAATATAGATAAACCGTCTTTAAATTCGGTTTCTTATGAATTTAAAATTGCTTCAATTGAAACAAATGATGGAATGATATAGTCACGGAGAGTCCTACACTACCCCATATACAGAGTTTAAATCATAAAGATACTACTGAACTATTTAAAGCGCTGAACAATCACATTTAGCAGGTAGAACTATGCAGAAATCGTTTAAATTACAAATAATTATTGATAGGAATGATTCATCCAAATTCAACAAAAACTTTATTTAAATTGATTTAGTTGAAATTATTCACTATATATGAAATTAATACCCTAAAAACTATCGAACGAATCTTAAGTTTATTGACGACAGAAATTTGTCATATCAATGATTCATTCATATGTGCAATTTACTTGACCATCAATCTGATAACGCTTTATTTTTTAATACTATCTAAAGCGGTAAATAAAATTTATTTGTGATCTTACTTTTTGTAAAATCCTAAAATTATTTAATGAATTAAAAAATTTGATGGTTAATCCATTCTAAGTACTTTACTCCAATTCATCTTGTTTAGTTAAGATATATTTAAAAATTCAACATTCATAATAAGTTTATTCATACAAATATAAGATAAACTCCAACTAAATTATCACAAAATTCATTTAATAATATTTTAGAATTTTTAATAAAATTACGAAATAATAATATACACTCGGTATTGAACACTTTATGTTTGGAAACATCAAGATATAATAAATATCAATTATTTAAATATGAAATGATTTTAAAAATTCTAAACCATCTATCCTCTGATATAATTGTCAAACAACAACCAAATTGCATTTAATGTTAAATATCTCGAAATCTTTTTAAAATATGTTCAGTTAAATTTATTTTATTATGAACACTTTAATATCTAAAATCTAGACCAAATTTGAATTAAATGTGACCTTTAATACAAAAACCATCAGAAACCAACTGTATTTATCTTATGATGAGGCCATATATGATATGATACATTTTTATTTATATAATACAACGACATGAAATAACAGTTGACATAAATAAGAATTAATATGAAAATTTCAATTAATATATATAAAAGTTATATTTTTGTTAAAAATAATATCTGTTAAAATTTGAAACAAATTTATGAATTTTTGAATCAAAAATTTTCAAAACTATCGAACGATATTTTAATCCGTGTAAACGTATGAAAATCCTCATTATATTAAAATCATTCACTTTATCTAGAAGAAATATCCTAACTGTCAACATCTTTATATACTTTCTGATAAGGACTTAAAACTGAAATTTTATGAATAAAAATTCTTTAAAAAAACAATTATAATTTAAGTTTCCATTACTATGTAAATATGCGCACAAATCCGACACAGAACGAATTTATAAAATCTGTTTTATAAGTGCTATAAGACATGATTTATCTTCTATATTTTTTATCAATTAGTATATTTATTTATAAAATGTATTTAATCTGAAATGAAATTTAATTGTCTTTATTTATAATTTAATTTTGATTGATGTTTAGGTTGTACTAATCTAGCTATTTTTGAAATAAAACCGGAACGAAGAATTTACAAAGTATATAAAATTGAAAAAAAATTATTTTATCTATTGTCTTAAACTTAGATCCTTAATTGCACTGTCAAAGATGTAATCTATTCGCTTGTTAATCGTATTTTTTTATGAATTTTAATTTTCTTAGAACATGTAAATATTTCATAAAAATGAAGTGCCGAAAAATTAATATAATATTAAAGAAGAAAATCAAGACAAGCCAAGATTTAGGACTGTTGAGTTATTTCATGTCTTTAAAAACTAGGTTTGGATTTTGAGCATCCTTTTGAATTTTTTATTATGCTGTTTTTTATTCATTAAAAACAGGAATATTTGACTATATTAGAAATTTCATTTGAATTTGATGATAAAAGGATGTTTCTCCATCATGTTTATTTATGGATGTGTCTCAAAGAATCCAGGTATGACAACTAGAGTCATTTATTTACTTATTCTTAGTGTGATATGATAGCTCAAAGTACGATTCAAAGAATGTATATTCATATTAAAACATTGAATTTCGCCAAATTGTGTAAGTGGAACTCGGCAGAAAATCAAATATCAAATGAGACAAAAATAATAGAAAATATAAAAATAAAGAAATTAAATAATTATATCTTTAATTTTGTATTTTAAAAGAATTAAAACATTTAAGTCGATATCAGCCAGTTGATAAATTTAAACAATCCACACGAGAATTTTACCACTTAAATATGATAATGTAATCTTCATTTTCTAATTTTTCTTGTTTGTTAAACTACACTTCATGACTAACTATGTGATAAGTTACTTTCCAGAAATATTTATTCAAAATATCTATAAGTGCAAATTTAAAGAAGAATTTTTTTTATCTGCTGTCTTAAATTATATCACTGGATATTTTAGTCGTTCATTCAAAATTTAAACTATTTTTGAATGGAAAGTTCGTGAAATATAGTTTTATTATTAATTAACTCAAGTTAAAATTTTAAGAGCTTTAATTTTAACAAAATGATTATATTTTAAATAAATTTAATCAAATCTGAACCGTAACTCGTTAAAACATAAACTGTTTCAATGCATTCCATGCAATTTCAGGATTTTTAGAAATTTATATTTCATAAATTTAAGAAAATTAATTTCCAAAAGTACATATTTTAAAAATTTATATCCAGACATGATGTTCTTGAATAAAACTTATACTTTGAGAAAAAAATTAACTGTCTTAGATAATCATCGTAAAATATAAGTTGCTTAATTTTCAAAATATTTTTTTGATAAATTCATAAATCTGATGTGAAATGTTACTAGAATACTCTAAATAATTATTTCTAAATATTTTAACGAACAGAAGTAATAAATCATGAGGATGGAATTTTTGTATCTGTAAACCCTCCGTTGAATTACACCTCCACATTTTTGAAATAATACAAAATCTTCAAAACATAAATGAAGAAAAATTAAATATTGTTAAATTTCGAAGACAAGCTAAATTTTTAAAAATAAATGTGAACGCATCTGAAACTATGATTGTTAATATCTTTTTTTAAAACTCTCAAATTTGTCTTTTAACCTTTATGGACTGTTATAATATTTGAATAAATAAAAAATTGTCATTAATTTTAAAAAGTATTTCCTTGTATTCTTAAGAAAAAATAATTATATTAAAGGTAAATTTATATATTTTTCAATTTGTATAAAAGATCAGACTCATTGAATTATTCATCTAAAATAACGTAATCATTTAACGAAATTCCAAAAAGTATTTTTATATGAAATATTGTAAAGCGACCATGCTATGTAATTATTACTCTGAAGAGAATTTTTTTATTTCTCATTTATTAATAAAATCCATTTTAGGAAAACTAAAAAATGACATTCGACAAAATTTAATCAATTGATATTTTAACTGAACGATATCATATTAAAATAAATATCTCGACTTTAATCTTGTATAGCTTAAATATATTGTAAAACCTTAAAATTATATCCATCGATTATTATTTTTTTGTTAATAAGATGAAATAAACTTATTTAATTTTATCTGATATCAAATATTTTATTGTATATTTGATAAAAATATAGAAAATTTACAAAAACATCAATATTTTAAATCTTCAAATCGATTTTGCAGTTCATTCGCACTTATCATTCAATTCTTTTAAAATGAACAAAATCTGATTTTATTCCAATTCTCGATTTTCAAAATTATTCAATAATCGATAAAATGCTCATTATTAAAACATAAATAAGCGTAGCAAATCAGAAGGCTCTTTAATAAATACAAGGTGAGCTAAAAATGAGTTACACTATTCAGTCAACTAAACTAGCATTCTCTCAATTCTGTTCAAAATAAAAGAGAATTATTTTAGATTTCTATCTGCTGTAGATTTTAAAAAAAATTTAATTATTTCGTCAGTAAGCTGAACAATTTAACACAACATATTTTTGTCTTTTTTATTTTATTTGTTGAAATTTTCTGAAAAATTATATCTAAATTAAAATTAAACGTTAGATCTTCAAAACCTTTTCATTTTAAAATGAAAATGATTTTATATTTAAAATTAAAAAAATATGAATTTATAATATCAGTTTATGAATCAGCTTAGGCTTTTTAAATGTTGTAAAATAACTGAATTTTACAGAGAGAAGAATATAACTATTTTGAAACCAAAAAAATATCCATAAATCATGAGTATTAGATGCTCGAAGGCGTAAACCATAAATTCTAGTGATGTAAAACATCATTTATAATAATGTAAAATTATTTATCTTTTACTGTTAGAATATTTTTTAATTCATATTTCAAAGTATTTGTAATAATAAGAGGTTTTAAAAGTTTAAAAATATATTTCAGTCATTATTGCTTAATTTCGCAAATCTAATTTTAAGGAAAATTGAAATATCATAATATAAATCGTCTTTACAAATTTCATAATAACTACCTCAATAATAACTGTTCTTGATTTCTAATTTCTGTAAAAATCTATTATCTTTACATCAATTTAAAAATATTAAAATGATATATATCATCAAATAACCGAAATTTAATTTATTGAATCTTCCTGCTAGATTTTTTGAAAGTTATCTTCTTATTATAATTACGATTTACAAAAATAATACTTGTTTTCCTCTTTTCAAAACAGAACTCATGAAATATGTTAGATGTTAATTTATCATTCCATTTAAAAACTGATCGTTTTCTTAACTGACTTTCACAAAATTTGATAAATATTTTTAACTTTCTTCAAGTTAAGTAAATTTATCTTAAAACTATACTTTGCATAAAAATGCAAAATATAAAGTAAAATACGATTTCTATAAATCGACCTATTTTTGAGATATTACGGATTATTTTAAAATCAAAAAATACGGATTTTAACATTTCATCAAAAGGCATTGAGTTAAAAATGTATGAATATTAAATTTCTCACAAAGAGTTTTACAAAGGTTCGACCATCATTTCATATTCATAAGTCAGGATATTAAATGTATTGTTGATGAATATTTCCAAAATTTTTGAAAATTAATGGATTGAATTATTTCCTGTAAGAGTTTAAATTGTTAATTTGAATGGTAATATTGCAATTAATTTGCTTAATTATCAAATATAAAATTCCTGATCTTGCGTTTTTGTTTGAAATATCAGATAATTCATAGATGCTTCATCAAAGGAAATGATTTTCGTCGTTTTCTATTCTTGATATATTTGTGTTATATCGTCCATGTATTGGTAATTCTGGTTTCTCTTTAAGTTGCGTGAGAAAACCGTTCTCTTTGAGGTTTACATACTTTTAAATCCACAAATATTACATCATAAGAATAGATCAGATTTTTATTCAATATTCAATAATTGGTGATAAAAATTATAATGAACAAGTTAAATACTGATACATATTTGATGTACAAAAATAGACTATGAGATCGTTTAATACAACATAGTTAAGGTAAAAAATAGCCAATATCATAAAAACGACCTTAAGTCATTCCAGTTTTCTTACAAGAAGATTTTTATGAAAGAAAAAGGTACCGACAGATTTCAAAAATATAACTTCAGTTGAAACTTGAAAAATATAGTTGTATTCTTGACACTGAAAGTTTCAAACACATTATTTTTTGATCATTCAATTTAGTCTAATTATCAGTATTCGAGAATTGTATGATTTAGAAGATTTGTTTGAATTTATTAAAACTGTTAACGGCGCAAAAACGTCATTTAAAAAAATGATGATGTTACATTCCTTATCATATATTTTTGATATAACTTCTGGAAAGTTTACAAACCTTCTAGGAAAGTTAATTCAATTTTATCTGATCAGATAATTAACAAAGCTGAAGTCTCTTAGTTTATGTATCCTAAAATATGCAAAAATCAAAAAAGCCTTCGATTTTTGAACAATAAGAATTTTTAATAAAATTAAATTTTAAGATAAAAGTGCAATAGGACAGACAAAATTATCTACATTCAAATTAAATTAAAAATAGATTGGAAAAATTCGAAACATCCAAACTCTCAAAACATAGGCCATTGGTAATAAACTCAAGAAATGGTACGCATAGAATCACATAAATCATAAATATCACTTAAAATAATATTTTTTGCTGGAAGAATATTTTTAAAATTGGTTTTAATTCAAAATAAATGAGATAAACAAATTATAATTAATATTTTCGAATTAATTTGTTTTAGTTGCTGAATATAAATGATATTATATGCTTCGTCTTTGTTCAGCATATCCAAAAAATATTTAACAACACATAAAAAATAAACTTGTAAATCATGGTTTTTAAAATTTATCAGTGTAGACCTGTGAGCGTTCTTGTGATGGAAAACGTTCAGGGTAATTTCTTAGTTTTATGGAAATGTGAGGAGAAAAAATAGCAATTTAAAAAAAGATAAGATGCATCGTTTATTACTATCGAACTAATTCGCAGAAGTAAGGTATCTTAAATTGGCCGATCACAACATGAGTTTTTTGGAAGTCGAAAGTCATTCACTACTTGATTACAAGCGTTTACACTTAGAAAGAGTGCCGAGAAGGTAATAGGGAGATGAACTGAGCATCGTTGTAAGTAGAGCGAAAGTAAAGTGGGTATATAGATTCAAACTTTTAAAAACAAACATTTAAAGGTTTAACTTAACTATGCTCAACGAAAAAGTATTTCAACTGATTATGTGCTTGAGGATTGATCCTAAGAAAGTATAGATATAGAATTGAGTATTTTAAACATCGTCTACTATGGTTATACTTATCTTTGTAAAATGACACACTGCGATATGATATAATAGAAGATTAAATAACCAAGATGATTTGTCGTATCCTTATTAAAATTGTTAAAACAAAGAGAAAAATTTAATTGGAATCAATTTCAAAATAACGCTGGTAAATAAAATTCATTCGTGTGAAATAGAGGATTTCAAAGCATAAATTTCAACATATGTAATTGACATATTTATGCATTAATTGAGTTATGTCACTTAAATTATTATAAACATGCACGTTTCATAAATTTTGAAAAAATCTAAATTTAATCATCTTTGAATAAAATAGATCAAGTCATATTGTTAAATGTGTCAAAAAATATAAAAAAATTAAAAATCAAATTACGAATCATAATGAATGAAGAATGATATATTTATGACATTATAGTAGTAACTTATAATAAGAGTAGAAATATATAATTATAAATCAGCAAAAATATAAAATTAATATTGAAAATAATTGATGATAAATATTCAAAATAAATTAATAATAAAATTTGCTACATTATGGTTGTGAAAATGCTCATGGATGTCATAGATAAAAGTTGACATTCTTAGAAAATTTCAAAAAATAATTTGGAAAGATAAATTTTCATAAAATAGATTTTATATTTTTAGACAACGAGAGTTATTTATAAACATTCTGGATGCTCAAAAATGTTTGAATACTGCAGAAATATATGGCATGCTCAAATTTTTATAAAAATTGATATGATTTGTTTTCAAAAACATTAAAAGCAGAAAAATGAGTGCGACTGCTACCCGTGTAATTTATTGTAACTATGAAGAGTAGATGAGACATTAGGTGGGTATAACCCTCATATTGCATGACAATCAAAAACTCGCGACAAGAAAATCTTTGAAATAATAAACAAGAAATGTCAGGGTTCTTTTGTTTGACATATTAATTTGTAACTATGTTTTTTAAAATTTTTGAATTTTCTTTGACCCTTTCTGATATACAATTATAAATCAAGTCATCAAATAGAGAGTTAAATAACCCATCATTCAAAACATCAATATGTCTCGATAATTCACAATGAAAAAAATGTGAATTTTATTTTAATATTTCAAGGTATGTACTTTCATCTAAGTTCTGGTTGAAATAAGAAATGTTTTCTGACGATTTCTGATTTTTTGAGAGAAAACTAAATCAAGTTTTTCTGTTAAATTTAATATAACATCTAAAAATTAAAAAAAATAAATATATCAGAGAATTTTAAATTCTGTGATTTAGTTTAAAATGTTCTCGTTTAATTCATACGTAAAATTTTTATATTTAGTTTTCACAAAATTTAGAACCATTACTTAAAATTAAGCATAAGTAAAACTAAAAATGTCACATACTTTATGACTAGGATTTTAATTTTTATGATTTCAAACAACCGTGGTAAAATTATAAAATTTCTGATCCAGATACTTTCTATCAGGAAAATTAATTTATATTAAAACCATGGTTAATAAGGTTTACACTCTTCACGAGTGAGGATTTTAAAAATATTTATTTTAATGGGAAGTAAAATACTCACAAAAATATGTTTTAAAAATATTTAAACGAGTGACATTAATTTATCAAATATTTGACAAATTGTAAATTTAAATTGCAGGTATAATCACATGAATTCGCACTTTTTGTTGTTTATGAGGATATTGTCAACATTGGAATATTTTGGAATTTCAATAATTGACCAAACTTACTCTAAAGATAATTACTTTATGACGTGATGAAAGATTGGGACATTTTTTAAATATATATTTGTCAATTCCATCTTTGATTTTCAGTCAATAAAAAAATATGAAACATAATTCAATTTTAAAAGAGTTAATATATCATTTATTAATTAAAAAACGTACGTTAACGTTCTTAATGTAAAAGTAATTTTAATAACTCCTACATAAAATAACCTACCTCACATTAAATGATTATAAATGTTTAATATTGCATCAATGACGCTCTGGAAAAACGGTTTTCGAGAATTTCGTTGTCTCAATAAATTAAATTTATGTGAGTAACATTCATTCTTAAATAAAAAAACATATTTTATTCAAAGGTTTATTTAAATCAAACAAAAAATTATCGAAAGAATATTTTTCAAATGAATTTATTTTTGCACATTGATAAATTTTTAAAATAATTTTATTGGTAAAACGTTCTCATAAAAATAGAAATAAATAAATATGAAACATTAAAAATAAGATTAATACATTTAACTCTATTGAATGAAAAAATATCAAATTGAACGTTATATTTTAAAATTATTTATGTACAGACTTTCACTCCACTATTAATCTATTTTAACATTTTTTGGATTTTTTATAAATTATTACTTTATGCTATTTTTTGTTCTATAAATTAAAAATTTACGCGAAATAAAAAATTGCTTTATTTTATATAATATGAAATTTTCCTGAATGTTTATCATATCATTTACATACTAGGATTATTTACCATAATTAAATTCCATTATTTTTAAAAAATAAATGATAAAATTTATTATTTCAAAAATTTCGAGTTTTAAAATCTATATATCATGCTTTATATATTCCTGATTAATTTAAAAGATTAAATGTCCATTTCACGATGATGGAAAAATTCAGTAAATTAAATATGTAAATATCTTGCTTTATAGATGTGCATAACATTAAGCTTGAAATCTCTTCATTTAAAATATTGAAATATGATTTCTTTATTTTTCAACTTTATGTGATAAACATATAAGTGTTACTATAATTGTCAAAATCAATTTTAAAAATTTCTGTTAAAATTTTAATGTGAAAAGTTAAATGAATGATTATTCTTCAAACATTCTCATATCAGTCATACATTATTTAAGCCTTCATTTTAAGCATTCAGAATATGTTATTTTCATCGTTTTGAAACGTTTATATATTATAATTTAAGATATAAGTTCATAAACATTTTCGAAAATAATATCATTGATTTCAATTAATTAATGATTCTAATAAATGTAATTTGTATATTTTTTCTCTCAAAGGAAGTACAGTAATTTTTAAAAGCGTCAAAGTAATTTTGATAATATTCAAAGAAGGATTTATCAAAAAGAAAAAAGCGTTTTATTCATAAAGTAACTGGCATTAATTTAATGTCTGTTTGAATTGTTAAAAAAATTAATTTACATGACTAAGCTATTTGATTGTTTTGCTATTCCATGGAGTTTGACAACATATTAATTTATAAAATAAAAAAAAATCTTTCAAGCTGTCTCTTATTTCATTTAAAAATTTATTCTTATATTTATTTTTATTTTATGGCCATGAAAATTATCTTTATATATTTCATCATCATTAAATTGTTAAACCTCAACGAATTTATTGACGACAAATATTAAAAAATATAAATGTATCAATATATGAAATGCTTCAATATAGTATGTAAATTAATATTTCCATGTATATTTTGATTAATTTTTAAAAGATTTTTAAACAAAAAAGGATCTAAAATTAAAAAAAATTTAGACAGCTTAATGTATCAACCACAAAGTATAAAAAGATGCTGCTTACGGCATTGAACTTTTCATATTAGTGATCGGTTACATAAAAACAGAATTACTTTTATTTACAAAAATATTTTTTCAATTTATTGAAAAAATATTTAATCTATGAGACTGTATAATGGAAAATAATTTATACTTGAACAAAAAAATGTGAATATTTTTAAATGAGATTAAATGAATGCGTAACCTTATAAATGATAATATAAATTTATCAAATAAATGATTTTTCATAAACTTAACTCCGTTACACAAGTTTTTAATTTTTTTATGTTTTCAAGATTTTTAAAAAGTTTCAAGTATGAAAATTTTTATAAAACGTGTTTTATAGTTTCTAGAGAAAGGTAAAAATTAAACTGACAAAACATTCATAACTGAAAAAATAATTTGGATTGTTTTGGAAATGAATATTATCATTGTAAGAGACATGTTTACATTTAAGTAAAAAATTATATTCGTATATTAATTTGGTTTTGTATATAGGTTACTTTTTTAAAAATAATCATAATATAGAATGCAAAAACATCATTCTTTGCTTTTAAATTAATTTCAAATATTTTCGGATTATAATCAATTCGAGATACCTCATTTTCAACCATGCTTTAAAACATAAGCATGCTTTTGATGATAGATAAGCTTAATATTATTTTAATTCTTAGTCTGAAAACAAAATCTTTTTTCACCGGTTTTCTATCATCGTAAAAACTTAGCTGCACATTTAATTTGATAACATGTTCATTGTATTAAATAAATTTTACTTTTTAAATCATTATGAAGCTCTTTGTTCATTTTCACAAGTTTACATAAATGGCCGATCAGTTTTTTTGGAAAGTATTCAACGTATGAGATATTATACATTGATTAATATTTATCTTAAGTGTCGCTAAATGATCTTTAACGATTTATAATGCTATTTATTAAATATTTGATCATAATTTTTTTCTATTCTCAACCAATAGAAGTTACTACTAATGTAAATATGTATGGGTTTACAGACCTTTTTAAAAAACTATGATAAATTTTTATTTTTGGTTGAAGATTTTAGATATTATTTGAAGTAACTGACGATATTTTTCTCAGACTTTAAATTCACAAGATGAACGACAAAGTGGTTAATAAGAAAGTTATTAACTCATAAACGATACATTTCTTCTTAGAACTACTTGTCTTGTGAATAAATAACCCAAAATTAATTTCATACATATCATGTGCTGAAAGATAAACTCTCATTCGATGATAAAATTATTTAAAAAATTATATCTGTATTTTTACTTTATTCACTTGACGCTCTTTGTGCAAATTCAAGGTCTCTATATTTTGAAATTACTAAAATCTTTCCCACCAAATATAATAAATTTTCTACCTGACGAAAAATTTGAGTCAGCTAAATTTATTTTTAATTAATTGACTGAATTTGTACTATTTATCGAATTATACCATCTTTATCCAGCTGAAAAATTTTTTCGACATTTCAATAATTTTTTTCATCCTTTTTACTTTAAAATAAATTTTAACTTATATTTGAGTCTATATTGTAATAATCTAATATAAGTTTGATTTGTCTGTTAAAAATAGAACCTTTTAATGTTCGATGTTATATTTGCCATAAATCATATGTATGAATGTCAAAAAGTTTTTACTACAATTTTAGGTGCATTTAAATATTATAGACATTATTTTCTTTTAAATGTTATGTGACTTTCACAAAGAACAAACCTGGCAGAAGTAGTATTTCATTTATAGGACGAGCAGATGTTGAGAATTGTTGAAGTGAAGATCGTACACTACATGACTCTGGAAAATGTCATGTATCTTATGTACAAAGAAACTGACTCCTACAAAACTTAGTATAAAGAGCTGATTGAATCGCCTGTATACACGTTAACTCACTAAAAAACACAAATTGATTTGTTAGGTTCATATTTGTTTTACAGCTTCTTTATTAAGCTTAATTTTGATAGATGAAGTTTGTGTATACCCTTAAAACATACAAAATTCTACTTTTAAAAAAATTTGTTTTAAATATATTCTAAATTCGTTTTATCTATATTTTTATTTATGAAGCTTGTCGGAAAATTTTTACAATTCTAAAATAATACATTTTATTACGAGAGGTCTTTATCTACCTTACTTAAATCCAAATAATGTATTTAAAAATTTAAATAGGGGGTTTAGCTAGCAATTAAGTGTCTTATATTTGAATCAATTAAAAAAAATTTAGTATATTGATCACAGTTATATTTTATATTTTTAATGAAAAATAAGAAATAATAAAAAAATAAATTGTCTCACGTGTAAAAATATTCAAGGAATATGCCAGAAGCCTGAATATTTTATTATTATCTCTAAATATATGATGTAAACGAAGAATATGGGTAGATAAAAGACACATCAAATGTCCATATCTCAAATAGTTGTATTATTTATTTCAATAGTTGATAAAATTATTGTTTGATCATCATTAAAACTATAATCTTACCTTTAAAGTTACGATCTGAGAATCCAAAATAACGCATGTAATTCGCTTAACTAATCATCTATTTTAACAATAGGAACTCCGTCATATATCATGAACTAACTTTAAAATATTTTTTAATATTAAATATCTAAAACAATAAGATATATTTCTGAGTCAAGAATGTACCTATGCGAAAATTATGACATAACAATACACCCACCGTAATAAAAGCACTCTAAATTTAATCTTTTCGAAAATTTCAAAAAAATATTAAAAAGTGATTATGTAGATTAAAGATTTTTAAAACTTATTCTGTGGTTCATAAGACCATATGGATCTTTTATGAATATACCAAAAGACTTCCCCCAACTTAATTCTTTTCGTAGAATATCTTCTGCAAATATACAATTCAATAAAACTCACAACACCATAATAAGAAATGAAAATTTAAATAAAATAATCAAAATTAATATTAAAATGAAAACTCAAAAAACTGAGTAAAATAGTCGAATTTTCTAAATACGACACAGTTATAGTTTTCATGGCGTAAATCTTAACATTTAAAATCAAACAATAAAAATTTTAATGAAAATATAATTTTATGTTCCTAATGCCTTCAGAAAGCAAAAACTGAAATATTACTGACATAAAAATCACGTAATTTTTTGTTAGGTTATATTAAGGTGCAAATTACATAATTTATAGATTTGGAAATAATTGACAAAGTTAGCTTATTTAAAATAAGCATTGATCAAGATTTCCTTTAAAATTAAAAAAATTAAGAGAAAAGAATTTCTCACAAATTATACCAGGAATTTAAAAATATTATAAGAATATTAACAGTCATATTTAAATAAATATTAAATTCTAAATTTTATTAACGTCCATTTAATTCATAAGTAATTCTTGTTGAATAAATATTACTATCATTTCAATAAAGCTGAAACCATTAAAAGATTATCAGTCAACCAGAATTAATTCTTACTTTATTTTCAGCATTCAAAATCATAAAAACAACAATAATTGAATTTCTATAAATGTAAATATAAAAATGATGTGTACTCGAACATATATTAATCATATCAATAATTTGAAAACTATTATCTTTATTTTTGAACATTATCTTCACAAATATCATTATATGAATTAAATTTGATAAAATTACAGATTCGAATAAAGTTAGATTTTTGAACTTTTTGATAGTTTTTATGTTTGAGTTTATTTTAAAGAATGAATTTTGTCTTGATGAGATTCTTACTTAAATTTGAATAAATATAACCTGCTACTCGGAGGAGATCATAAGTTCATTAGGTTGATCTTTTCTGCTTCTGTTAGCTTACATTGGTTGTGATGGATGAATTCATCATTGAATCTTAAAACTTTCGAGCCATATGATATTACCAAATATGTAAAGAACATCGAATTATGTAAGAGATTTGCTTTTGAATGCATGACTGCAAAATTGAGTTCAGGCATGATAAGATGTAAAATTTAGGAATGATAATGGATTATGCCATTCTATTGAAAAATTTGATGATTGTGGCATATTGTCTTTTCTACAAGAAACTATAAGAGCTGTCTTTTTAAATAAACGTTTTCTCTCTCCTTGATCATACTAGTGCTTGACGATACATAGATAAGTAACCAATAAATATCGTTGATAGAGCAGAATAAAAATTATCGTCATCATTGTTCTTTTGCAACTGTCGAGATATCAAATAAAGATAAATTAATACAATTAAGAAAAATATATTCCTTATCAGACGAGTTAAAATTGATTACGATTGAAGAAAACGTCAATTGTATATAAAAATGGGAATGCGATTAACGAATTCAAATATGCCAATATTTTTTTCACATTGGATAATAGTACGTTTCAAAAGAGTATGCTCAGTCCATGTCATCGACCATAATAATAGAAGTGTTTAAAGTGCGCATAAGAACTATTAAATTGAAACTATAAATACCTTTCAATTAAAGACTGAAGTTAAGACTGGAAATAATATCATTGATAGCGATTCTTTGTTTTATTTTTGTCTAATAATCTTTTCAAACGATTGTTTCCCCTCTTCATACCTTAATTTATGACTACGATTTTGAGATACGTTGAAAATTATCCCATTATGAAAATTGGACAGTATTTATTGCTTATAAAATGTATGTATTTAGATAGATTTATTCATTTTTATATTTTTGTGGATAAAACTAAAGACTGCATTCATGGTTTAAATTTTATTCTTTCCTGTGCATTAAAGTTGAATTTCAATGGTTACAACGGAATAAAAATACTTTGCTAAATTATTTTTATGTTGGAAATCTACGAATTACATAATTAGTCGGTTCAAAATTTTCATAATACTACAATATTTATCATTCTTCGGTGAATGATTTAAGCGCATATTTATACAAACATAGGCAACTTTTTTCTTCTTCTGCTAAAAAATCTGTTTATTAGTCATTCCGTTAAATTAATTAAATGACACAATATATCGGGAATTTCTTCGAGTTATACATTTCATTTGAGAAACATAGTCAAGCCATAAATCGATGATATGCCAATAAATACTTTCTGAGAACTCACATAAACTCCTTATTCTAGCACGTTGTGGACGTAAAAAGGAAAATATTCACAATTATGTTTATTATAGTTCACAAAAAACAATTAAGAGAAAATGAATTCCAACCGCCTCTATTTATAAAATTCAAACCACGATTTCTGAGATGTTTAATATTAGTTTTATTGCTTTGAAACAACAAATATTTTCGCATATCTCGTTATAAAAACAGGAAAAATTGATTTAAGTTTTAGCAATGATTTAGAAATTTTCTGATTCAATGTAACATCATTTAGATTTACAATAATGACCCAGAAATTTTTCAAAAGTTTATGAAAGAAATATTCTGGTAAATCTTTATGAAACTGTATTGTTTACTGAAGGGAAAAAAACTTATCAGCTAACAGTAAAAGAAACATTTTCAAGGCGATCAGATGATTTTTAACAACGAGTTTAAATTAATCTAAATTTAGACTTCAACTATATCCTATTTAGAGTATTTTGTGAAATATGTATGTAGCCAAATTGGTATTGAGTTAAAGTGGTTAAAAATTACTCTTGAGATACAAATTGCAAAGAATGAAAAACATTCATTGGATTCTTTTTTATTTTCGTAAATATGTGAAACACTTTGTAAAAATAATCAAATCATTTGGCTAAATTGTGAACAATCAACATGATTTTACATGGAATCAGGACATTCATGATACATTTTCATCTATTAAGTTGTTAATATTCTTTAAAACATTATTTTAAATGTCTTGATCGTCTCATTCCATTTGATTGATATTATGACGCTAACAGTATCTCACTTTTTGCGATTATAGAGCAGATCTGACATGTGATTTCATACCCTTGTCGAACATTTAAAAACAAAGAAAAATTTATCTTATAAGAATTTTAATATTAAGTAGTTATTTTTGTTTTATAAAATGTCGAGAAAAATTTTATTAACATAACTTCTAATTGTTTAGCCACACCGAACCCTTGAAAAAGTTGTTTAACAATAAATTTAGAAATATAAGAGTAGGCAAAAGGGTTATCTAGATAAGTGAATTTGACCTATAATTGGCGTATTAAAGAAGAAAATATAATTCAAATGAATATGAATTATAGCGAACATTGTTTATACGACTTAGATCCTTTGATATACTGTTAAAAATTTAGAGGCGCAAGAAAATTATGAAATTCTAATTTTATTTTGTCAATTTAACAAAAATTCAGATTTATAAATATAATTTAAATATCACGTCAATTTAAGATTGTCTATGGTTATCTCTCTTAGGTTTTCACATCTAAATGAGGTTGAAAAAAGTAAATCTGTAGTTGACATTCTTAAAATATTAGAAATTAAATTACTTGAGTTTTATAACGACATATCTTTAATCTGACGTTTTTCAAAGGATAAAACGTTACAGAGGGCAAATAGAATTTTTTATTGTCCTAAAATTAAAAATGACACATATTTATGTACCATGGATTGTTTAAAACACAATAAAAATAATTTCAGTTAAAAACTCCACCACTATCTCTTATAGTCAGAAATTCATGGGAAATTATTTTTCTAAACATTCTTGAATTTCCATGTGTGCGAAGTCTATGATAAAATAATTGGGCAGCAATAGTATTCAACAAAATGTTTATTTGCTGTGCCACACATTCTTATCAGAATTAGATTTCAAAAATAAACGAATTTTTGAAAATTCTTGCCATTTTAAATTTTCTTAGGTTATCAATTAAGGCAAGAGACCCAGGTTCGAATATTTTATGTATCTTTGACTCTGATTAACATGGAATAAAAAATTCGCATTCAATTAAATATCATCCAAAATGAAGGTTTTCTCATTAAGAGAGCAAATTGAAAAATTGGATCAACAAATAAATCTTAACTAAGAAACACAAAATTGGGAATATGTTTAGTTTACTATCGTAAACGCATATAATGATGCTCAACGTTCCATCGTCAAAGCTTTCACCTTAAGAACAATGTTTGGTCAGTGACAAAGACATATGATCTTTAGTTTAATTTAATAACTTTTTCAAGATAATATAAGATATTGGAATGTCCATGAACTTAACCAGGTTACAATTTTGTATGAAATAAATTTTGAACTAAACACCCATCAAATTAACAAAAATTATACCCCGCAAATTGATAATGATCAAGGATAAATCTTTCATTTGTCAAATTGTTTTCAATTAAAGCACAATTACACTCATTTGAGTGGTGGGAATTAAAAAACTGGTGCATGAGGGAAAACAACATGATCACTAGCAGAGACAAAAAGAAAGATTCCGTTGATGAAAACAGCCAGATGAATAACGTTAAATGATTGATGACCTTACGGAATCATATTTAAAACCAAATAAACCTAAAATAATTATTTTAAATTTTTAAAATCGATCAATCGAACCTTTGAGAAGATTAAACTTTAGACTTCAAGAAGAATACAAAAATAAACGTATATATTTTATAAATAACCTTTAGAGATGCGTAAAAGATGATGATATAGAGTGAGTCGGGGGATCGTATGCTAATACGATTAATTATATAGATCGTTATAAACTTACATTGAAAAATGATATTTAATTTTATTCGATAGATTTTGTAAATATAATTATAAAAAAATATGCCTAAAACCTCATATAATTTTATTTTCATCTTATTTATTTTTCAAGATAAATAAAAGAAATAAATTTACATATTTGTTAAAAATCGTTTATTTATTGTATATTTTATCTTTAAGTATATTTACATGAAAGTATCATTCGATAGATTATTATTGTAAAAGAATTGAAATTATTGAATAATATTTATTATTTTCATTATTTTAAATGAAATTAAAATTTTGTGATGCTTCGATGTTTCAATTCCAAATAACTCAAATGGAATGATATATGATAAATAATCGTATGTTTATGAAGAGAGATTATTTAAATAAATTATTAATATATTTTTAAAGCCACATTTAACTTAAATATACTTCATAAGGTTAAATTTGTGAATAATAATATCATGAATATAAAAAATATTGTTTATTTTATAGTAGAAAGCGAATATTTACATTGGTTTATTTATTAATTTATAATTATCTGAATTACAATAAATAATATTAGTTTTTTTGAAACAAACAGAGAATTATTTTCAACTGATATTCTATCTTAAATTTTTCTTTTCATTTACAAGGATATTTTGGAATTTAATTTCGATATTTTGAAAATATTTATCATTTTAAAGTTGTCACAATATTGTCGGCAATTCAAAAACATAAATTTAAACATTTATATTTTGAAATTGATCATCCTCATAACTATTATGAAAAACCAAAAATTAGATTTTCACTTTTAATACATTAAAACACCCAATAAAATTTAAAAAAAAGTAAAAATATTTTGTAAATACAGTTTAAACATTTAACACTAAATAATATAATCTCGTTATAGTCTGTATTGGTGATATCTGAATATTCATATTATTGAAATGACTGGTATTCTGTTTTATTCAAAATTTTTTTGTAAATGATCAGGTTTTTAAATTTAGTTATAGCCATTTTATAATAATTTATTTTAATAATTATTTTGCCATATATTTAGAATTCGTTTTTGTAATACTATGTCAATCACGAATAGAATGTCGGGCCTGTATAGTCTTGATCTATGTTAAATTAAGGATGTTTTTGATGATTGACAATGAAATACTACTTTTCAACATTTTGATAAATGTGAATCATCGGAAATAGAGTAAGTTTTTCCCGTTTGTGTTATCAAGATTTAATCAATCATCATAACATGTTTTTAATCATATCTACGATTTTAAGAAATGACATAGACTTTAATGCTGTCATATATTCCTTTAAGTTTTGAAATCAATGAATGTCTATTTAAATTATAATAAACGACGGTTATATTTTTTATGGTAAACTGATTTTAATTGTTTGGTATTTTAAAAGTTAATAATAAACGAAAAATGAGATAATTAAAGAATAGGCGTGAGATCCTTCGTATATTTCCTTTCTTAATTATTTCAATTTTATGAAATCCATAGTTAGCATCATGGGATGATTCAATATTTAATTATTCATCCTATTTTTATTGTGAGGATGAAAGAGAGATAAAAACCTTATAATTTATAAATGGTGTTAATTGAGCGAATTTTGATGAAATTTGTTCAAGTAAAATTACTTATCTAAATTTTGTTGATAACGAAAAAATTTTGATGATATAAATTAAAAAAGATTTTTTTATTTCAAATCATGAAAAAAATGTTTGAATTTAAAATGAAGTGTTTAAAAAATTAAAATGTACTTGTTCTATAATATGGTACATTCAGAATCACCTGACGAGACTTGTGATCGAAGTAATTATTTGAGTTAAATTTTCAATGGAAATATTAAATATAGCACTCTTCTAGGTATAAATTAAAGATACAATTACTTAATTGATAAGTATATAAAAACAAATTATTTAAGAAAATTTCATTTTTCTATCAATCATTCACAATACTTTTATAATTTTGCAGCTATTGTTTTTTCCGTTCATCCAAATTGGGTTGATTTCCTTATATTATCAACCCTATATTCCATATATTCGTTTAAGATTGATAATTCTAAATTATGTTTTGCGAATTATAAAAGAACTTAAATTTTAAATTTTCTAGCCAGTTTAAATAAAATGGAATTTTTGAAAAATGTTTGATTTAAACAGTTAACACTCAATGGAAATAACTATTTTGGTTTTATTTATCAACGATAAAAATAAAAATGTTATATTTCGTTAAATTCGCTTAAATTATTTTTAGTTTGAAATTTTAATACATGTTAACCATGTGTGATATCTACTATAATTGTCTAGTTTCGAGGATAAATTATCAAACTTAAAACATTTCTGATCTATTCATCATGATAGTTGTGTTTAAATCCATTGAAAATTTTTGATTCGTATTTGATTGTTTTTCTTAATTTAGAACGTAGCTATCTGCCAATACTTTTGATCTTATAACGAAGTAAGAATCATGTTTTATCCTCGAACCGAAAATTGGAGAATCAATAAACGCATATTTAAACGATACTGTCATTTCTAAAAAGATCTAATGAATATATTATTTTTAAAATCTTATGTTAGAAAATTTTAATTGATTGATATTTAAAGATTCAGGTTATTTATGGTTATTTATTAAATATTTTATTCTTATATCATTAAAAATGAAAAAATAAAATCTATAATTTTGTCATAAATGTTACAGATTAAAAGTTGGGATATATGAACTTTATTTTGAATTGAGAATCTCTAAAATATCCATTATAATGAAATAATTATTAAATTCTGTTAGATTTGATCACAAATTTTTTGAATAGGAAATAGATGCAATGGAAATAATCATTATGTGATGCCAAATTATGTTTTCTGAAAAATTTTTTGAGTTTTTAATTCACAAGTGATTCAAAGGATAATTTTAACTTTTAAAAAGTCAAATTATTTAAAATTAATTATTTTTAAAAATAAGAAAATTAATTTCAATTATAATTGTAGATATACACGAATTTAAAGGATTCTTCTTATGCCTCGGGAGGTAGCATTGAATAGAATTTTGTGCCATTAAAGATTAAGAATAATTATTCAATCTTGTGAGTTAAAACCGTAAATATGAAATCATTTATCAAATGTATTTTTTTTTATAATGGTTTAAAATATTTTTAGAAATTTTTTAAAAGTTCACGTTGAAATATTTTCGACGTAAAGTCGTTTTTAATTGAATATCATGCATCAGAATGAACGTCATTTTTGGAACTCAGGAAAAATATTTGCTAAAATAAACATAGTTTTGGTTTTAAAGAATAAAAATCAAAAAAATCATGGAGTAAAAATTTTTAGTAAGAATAAAATGCGTTTGTAATAACATTCATAATGTGTTAAATATTTTGAATTATCAATAACTTTGAACTATCTAAGTGAAAATAAACTTTTTAGAAAGTGTTTATCATGAATTACTTAAAAATATAATAATGTTAATTCCTTTCTCTTTTTTAAAAAAATAATATATTCTTAGAAGATTGCATCGATGTGATTGAACTTTTACTTGAACTATCTTTTGAAAAACTAAAAAAATTTAATTAGATAAAAAAAATAATATACTTAAATTTATAATTTGACTTCATAATAAACTTTAGAGAGAGAATTATAGCCTCATTAAAAAATGTGCATAAAGAAAAGTTATACTTACTAAAAATGGAAACGTTTCAACAGATATAATTAATCATGTATAATCTCTCAAAAGATGAATGAAATTAGTTTTTTAAATGAAAAAAAAATTTAAAACATTCTTGATGCAAATAACTTGTGATGTAATTGATAAAATATGAAAATGGTTGAAACATGGTAAACATCAATAAGTAAATAATTGTTTTTGAAGTGCGATGTAAATAAATCATTTAAAGTTCACAAAATTAACTGTTGAAAACAAATATAATTTTAGTTTATAAATCTAAGAATATTCTAGAATATCTATTGAATATTATTTGAAAAATTCATATTAAATCAATTAGTGTTCTATTAATTCTAACTTAAACGAAGAGATTGTTGAATTGCGATTTTTTCCACATTCATAATACATATAATGTTAACTAATTCAATGTTCTTTTATTATTGTACTTCTATCATAATATTTAACAATCATAATTTTATTTAATCAGTATTTAATATGATATCAAAACGGAATTTTAAGTGAAAAGAAATATCTTAGAGTTAGGTGTCTTTTTGTTAAATATGAGTGTCTTGATTCATATAATTTAAATCAAAATATATTATAACATTTTCATGAATTGTTTTGCTTTATTTTTAATCTGAAATTAGTTTACAAAAATAACTAGTTTAATATTATACTGTGAATATAAAATAACATAAAATCTACTCTACATTAGAAGAAACTAATGTTTAAAATATTTTACCTTTTTTTATATTGTATAATAGCTTTAAATATTCCATTTTTATAAATATAATCTCAAGAAAAAATTTCTCACGGGGATTTCTTTTTAAAATCTAGAATTTTGAAGTATTAGACAGTTATATTGTTAAAAAATGAAGATTTATTGAATTATTTTAAGTTTTTAGTTTAAATATGATAAAAAAAGTATTTATTTATCAAAAAATGTTTTAAATAAGCATGATAGATTTTTTATTATGATGAGATATTATTTCATAATTTGATCAAATATTTAAATTTACTATTAAAATTATAAAATGCTACAATTAAATATATTAAACAATAATCACATATTTTTAATAAAAAATAATTTTTGCTAGAAATGAGACTTTTAACATACCTTTAAAAATCGTTTTAAAAGATTATTCTTACAAAATGAACATTAAATAAACTTAATTAAAATTTGAACTCATAAAATCTATCATTCCTGAATTAAAGATTAAAAGACAAACAATTGAAGAACTCTGTTAATGTTTGATCCATACATTCATAATTAAGATGAATGAACAAGAATAAACTTTAAATTAAGTGCTATATAGAATAATTATAAGTGAATAATGAGACAAGAAAAAAAGAAGCGCATTTTTATTCCGAAAGCTATCTTTTCGATTGTGAATAAATCAAAAATATTAATGTCAAAAAAACAACCAAAATATATTCTGAAAAACACATAATCTGAAACAAAAATCTGTTATAAGGAAGCATTGAACCGCTAAGTATTTAAATGCATATCTATAATGATCATTACAGTCAATCCTGAAATTTATTATTTAAGAATATCATTCAATTTGTTATTTAATTTAAAATTAAAATTAATATTTTCGGTTTGATTTAATCATTTATTTCAATCGTTATTTTTTCACCATGTATAGTTATGATACGTAACTTATCATTCAAACATGTTGTAAGTATTTATATATACGAAATTTGATATCAAAAGTTAAATTATTTTAGAAAATGATAAATTTGTGAAAATATTTATCATAAAAGAGTTGTACTTTCTTTTTGAAGAACGCGTCATAAATAAAACGATTGTAAATTAAAAAACGTAATAATATATGCTTCCCTTAACCAAAAACAACATAGATGAACATTTAATAATTTTTAAATTTACCAAATTTAAATATTTTTGGAAATTATTGTTCTGGACAACATAGCTTTGATGCATGTGATGTATCCTAAAGGTGTACAGAGAGTTATGCTGTAATGGCTATCGTTTATGATGTAAATTTATAATTTTAAATTTCAACACATTTAAAATCCTGTGATATCTAAAATATTATCGTTAAATATGTTTAAAATCAAATGAAAACAATTGTCTTTTAATAATTAAAAAGGCTTTAATAATCGAAATTTTGAAATTTTTATTTGTTAAATAAATAAATAAAGATTTATAATTGTTTCTCAAACATAATTAAAAATTGATCATCCAAATTTTGAGAGTTATTAAAGGTTTTAATTTTGTAGAATAGTTAAATATTTATCTCAGATTTCATAGTTTGAGATTCTAGTGGTGCAACGATATCATCAATCAAATTTAATAGTTTGGATGGATAAATGGTTCAAATTGAATGCTTTGATAAGAATTTTTAAAACATCTCAATAAAAATTTGACAAAATTTATTTATGTGTGAAATGTATACTTTTACATTTCACAGCAAAATATAAATATGTTGAACAACAAAAAATCTAACTGTTAATTACAATGAAATTGATATATATTGTACAAGCAATTAAATAATGATAATTATGTGAATTAATATGTAATACTCATATTTGAAAACAATCAAAATTATAATTACTAAATTCTAAATCAAATTAATTTACAGAAATGAAAATTACAATTTTATTTCAACAATCAAATAATATATCATAATGACGGGTAAATTTTTATCTATATCGGAAGCTATTTTAATAATATATATTTAACCATTCTCTTGTGTAATATGAATACATTCCTTTTAAAATATTCATACATACCTCTTAAATTTTCAATCATCAAAGAATATTAATTTGTTACGAGATAATTTGATAAAATACTCTAAATTTAATGAACTTGAAATTCGTTAATTTAACAAAATTGTGCATATTTAGTAATTTTATCATCTCTATTCTTCATTATATAATATACTAATTGAACTAAAAATATAAGCTGCAATACATTTGTCCATATACCTGCGTTTAGATGATCAAAAAAATTATTAATTTGTGTCAGCCGACTTCTCCAAAAATAATTAAAAAAAATATCTAACTTTGAAATCAAGTTCCAAAATATTTAACGACTTATAAGATATAAAGAACTTATTTTTTAACAGAAATCAAAAAGTAATCGAGAAAAAAACCATTTTTAGTTATTCGATAATAAATCTTTCACCATTTATTCAATATTAATTTATACATGAATGCTGCACTGTGTAATTTTTTGTCTTTTGTCTAAACACAAATATTTTTATATTATGGGCTAAAAATCCATCTTATTAAGTTATCAGACTAACTTATTAATTCATCAAATGACACAAAAATTCAAGAATCCCTGTAAGTTTATTTTACTGGGATTTTCGAATAATATTCATGAAGGTAATTTTTAGTAGTTTATAACAAATAAAGTTTTGTTTCAAAATTGACGGGTATACATATTGCTTATTTTTCATCATCTAACTAATTTTATTTCAAAGAATTATTTAAAATGATATGTGTTTGCAATAATTCAGACTTTCTAAAGGAAAGAACATATCAATTTGAGTGTAGATTTGAATAATAAATATGAAAATTCATTTATCTTCTTATTAATGTCATTAAATGTGATTTTTATCATAAATAATTTACATTCAAAAATGATTGAGATTTTTTATTCGATTGATTCTGTTTCATTATTAGATATGGGATGATAAAATTTCGAAATCTACATTTTAATATTTTTACTGTTTTTGAAAATAGTTCAAAAAACTAAAAATTAAAAATATGTAAACAGTTGATAATAGCGTAAAAATGACTGTTTTAAAATAGGAAAAACTCTTTCACAATATTTAGCAATTAAATTAAAATTATTCCCTTTATATCGAATTGAAACATAAAAAATTAAACTTTATAATCTAATACAAAATTTATAAAAGGTTAAAATACCTAAAATCAAAGATTCATTGTTAATTTTATGAAATTGTCGTGTTTAACAGCTTTAGTTTTTTTTGAATTTCGAAGAAACACAAATAATATCTTTTTTGAAATATTTTATATAAAAAATAAACATTAAACAATATTCTCTTTCTTTTATATATATTTACTTTGTCATTATTTTTGACAGAAAAAAATAAAAATTATCTAATTAGAGCAAAAGTAAAATTTATTTTATTAAATATAGAACTTTTAAATAAAATTCTTCATATATGGATAAAAACTCTTTTTATTTAAAAATGTTTCATAAAAAACGTTTAAAATGATATATATGAAATAAAATCTTGAAACTTTTCATTTAATTCCTCTTCTTATAGAATAATGATTATAAATAAACATTTACTTCGAAAATATTATTTATGCAATTAAAATTCAATAACTAGTGTGTAAGAAAATTTTACCAGATGAAAATATTGAATTTGTAACATCCTAATATTGTGAATATATTTAATTATATTTAAACCGAAAAAAGGGGAAAAAGTTTTTTATAGATAAAAAGCAGGTAATTTATAATTTGTTTTCATAAATTTATTGTGCTTTTCTACATTTAGTATAAATACATAATAATAAAATGTATGTAAGTTTAATCTCATTTCAATGGTTTGGTTATACTTTGAAAAACTAATTAACTGTTATATTTAATCTGAATAAAATTAATTTTATTTAAAATGTGTTTAAATCTAAAATAATACATTCTCATGTAAATATCTTTTTTTTTGAAATTTTCAATTTAATAATAAAAAATAAAGAAGAAGTTTGCTCATATAAAATTGTAAAATTAAATTGGCTTATAGAATAAAATATCCTTTAATGTATTTTTATCATTTGGATTTTTTAATATTTAATTTGAGATAAATCTGATGAATAAATTATAAATTTATTTGTTTAAAATTTTAAAATTTGAACTATCAAATAATTAGAAACTTTAACTTTCTCTAAATTTATAAATCAGAGAAACCGATACAATAGTATCAACAGACGATCAGCGCATTAAAGTAATTAATTAAAATGATCAACGTTTTTATTTTTTAATGATGTCACATTTATAAGATTTATATTAATTTTTCAAATTTTTAGAACGAGTAATGATTATTCTACGTTATATTTTGACTTTTTTTTATCATTAATGTTAAAAGAAGGATAAATTAATTATTCGGTACAAATTCGTTGTTAAGAATCTTTAGCTTTTAGTATTTCTCTGTGATAGACTGATCTTTTAAAAATTCATTTCAACCATATTACTCGAATATGTAACTTTGACAAATATAAAACAGATATCAGAAATAAATTTGAGTTTTTAAAATTGAAAAGGTAGTAAAATTAATCCGTGAACACATAGAATAAACGTTTTATTCAAAATTCTAAAATTTAACTTAAATTATTATTTGAACTCAAATTCAATTTATGTTTAAATGCTAAAATATTTTTCAAAGTAAAAACTTTCAAATTTTTCTAGATTTACAAATTTAAGTTGAGTATTAATATATTTTTACATTTAAAAATGAAAAATATTGTCAATATTCATTTGATGTAAAAGGATAACTCAGTCTTTAAATTAACCCTAACTCTCGGAATTAATAAATATTGTATGTTTTGTTTAGCAAGTCATCTGAATGCATTTCAAAAATATATTTAAACTCACATCTTACTGTTCATAATATATTTCTCTTGAAACCCTCAAAGTAAAAATTAGTGAGATTGTAATGAAATAAAATAAAAAATTTAACAGATTACACGATGAAAGTACAAATAATTTATTTAAGTTATTTCACAAGAACTATGAAGAAGTGTGGTTGGCAAGCGATTTCAAATTATAAAAATCATAATTTATAAATTTTTCATATTTATTTTTACAATCGAAAAAACCATCAATTTATTTTTGATTAAATGTTAAGCAAGATTAAATATATATAATTAAGAATGACAGAAATTATTAAAAAATCAAATACTTAATCTTATCTATCTTTGTAATAAAATTTTAATGTTAGGATTTTCTAATATATTTAATTTATTCATGAGGAGTTATGATTTTCAGAAAAATAATTGTAGTATGACTTAAAGTTATTCCATTATTCGAGAATTAAAATATGGCTCAATACATCTATAAATCTTGTTAAGATAGAACTACCAGTTCAGATTTATACTGATAAATAAAATGTCATAAATCTATTAGGCGATTAAAAACAGATTCATTACCATAATATGTATAAGGTCAATTAAGCACAATGTGCATTTATACAAAAATAGAGATATAACAAGATTTAATAAAAAGCCTTGAATAAAAAATATTTAAAAAGAAAAATTCAAAAGTTCAACTTAAATCTTATTATTACATAGATGGATGTTGAATTAAAAATTTATATCCTCGCGTCTGATAAAATTAAAACCGATCATTTAGGTTTATAAAAAATAGAGATATTAAAATATTTAAGATATGCTGATAGGATCAATGTTCATAAAATATAATTTTGAAAATCGACCGAAAAAGCGAGATTTTTATCTCTTTGACAGTGTTTTATCTTAAGATGAGATACTTTTGATATTTTTAATTTATTGAAACAGATTGAAGCTTCAATTTTCAGATAAAGATGCTGTTATGTAAACAAAACTTAAAAGACCATATTTATCAGAAATTTCTTTGAATCAATAAATCTAAAAATTTTCAATCATATCTTAAATACATTTAAATTTAAATAAATTGCAGATTTGTATTCAATTTTCATTTTGGGTTTAAATTAAATTAAAAATTATTTTTTGACAATTTTTTCAAAAAAATTTGTTACAATGTTTCACAACATATAAACATATACATTTGTTTTCACCTGCAGCTATTGGAAATAACAAAAACATCTTGAAGTATTTAAAATCACTTTACATCTTAAAACGAATAAAAAATTCCTTCCAAGTTGTGTTATCTAATTTTCTTTTAACAATTTTCCTACCATGAACTTATTTAATAAATTCCTACAAACATGAATTATATCTTTCAAAAATTTTTTGAAAACCATAAATTACTTGACAATATGAGATATATTTTATGGTAAAAGTTTCAACTCCATAAAAAACAATTAAATGGTATTCGCACAGTGCAATATTCAAAGCTCATAAGAGTTGACTGTAAGTTTAGAAGCATTAATTTTTAAAATTAATTTACTTTTCATCTATGAATAACATTTTGCTTTTCTATACTTTTAACAGTAAAATATTTAAAATGTCATAATTTATTTTATAAATCTAAGAGTATCCCCAAAATCAGACATATTTGTTTTAAAATCCCTTTTATATTTCAATAATATATTGATAAATATTCTTTAATATATTAAGAGATAGATTTATTTAAATATATATTACAACGAACGATCGATTAAATTTTAATACTAAAATTTAAAAAGAAGAAAATTAATGCTACCAAAAGTGTTTATTTGAGAAATGGTATTTCATATAATTTTTAACAATTTTTCATTGTTCAGTTTACATAGAAAATATATAATAATTATTCTTCGATTAAATCATTGTTTATAAACCATCTTTTGAACATTTTAATTTTATTTTTCAGTTGAAAATAAGCTGTTTTGAATTTAACCATAATTCATAAATTTAAGAATATATTCTTTAGATAATCGAATTGCGTTGTCAAGTTAAAATTTTTAAATGTGATTTTAAAATCGCTTTATCTATCAGAGATATGCATCAAAGTGATAAACATCAAACGATTTAAGCTGTAGATTCATCAAAGAAATTTACAGTTTTCACACAAGATATTTTATTTACAATATACGAGAGATTTTTTGAAATTATTTTAAAATAAAAAAGTAAAATATCACAATTCTTCAAGAATAACTGACTATTTAATGTAATTAGCATTACTTTGCCGTTCGTATAATGAGAGCCTGTAAGTCTGTAGAATGGACAAGGGCATACAATATTTTGGAAATGTTTTAAATAAAAATCGGGGAAAACATTTTCCCAACAGATTTTAATAATTTAACAAAAATCAAATATTTAAAAAAATATTTGTAAATATAAAAGTATTTTTCATTCAAAAAATTATTTTTCTGTTTTTTTATTACATGAAATTTAAAATTATTAAATTTTTGCTAACACCGTTTCAATATCATTTTATGATTCCTTATTTTAAATTATATTATTTATTCGTATGAATAACTTGGAACTCGTAGTTCCCAATTCTACATTATTTTGACTGGAGGAAAATTCTTTCAAAGTTATGATTAATTTCTCAACGAGATTTTTTTATTTAATTTGATTTTTTATGAATGTTTAATTGTTTCGCAAGCTTATCAAATATAACTGTTTTCAAAATCTTGAGATTCTTCAATTTATAAGAGATTTTCTTTGAAATAATAATTTTAAAATTAGTAAGTTTTATAGAATCTCAAAAACAAAAGGCAAAAAAAGAAAAAAATATCATTTTTGGATGATAATCCGATTTATAAAAAAAATCTAGATGATTGAAATTAATTTTTTTGGGTACACATAAAAGTCATAAGCATCTTTCGATGTTGATTTTAAAGTCTTTATAATAAGCTTCAATCAAAATTAACAATGAGAAACATTAGCTATAAAATATTAGACACAATTCTTTTTTTAGATTAATTTACACATAAATTCGATATTTCTGTCAATTTAAATTAATATGAATTGAAGTTTCATATATTTAACCAGTAATATTTAAATTCAGAAATATATTATTTGATTGAACTTTCATATTTTAAAATGAGATTGACCTTTATACTTTGCTTGAATTCGATTTTTTAATTATGTGAAAAAATAATAAATGTATTTAACACTTTAATTGCAATTCTCAAAAAATGTTATTTATATTTTATACTATATCTCAATGATAATCACATAAATTTTCATTTAGTTGTTCACCAAAATAAAGGAGATATATATATTTTTTAATTCAATTTGAAAAAAAATCAAGTGATAAAATATTTTGCAATTTAAATGTATTGTTAAATAGAAAAAAAATTTTAATTTAAAAAATTCATTAATCTTGAAAATATTTAACAGTATTTAACATTTTTAACACACAGTTTTACTTTAATAAAACGATGAAATTATTGGTTATTTTTATTTTACAAAAATATAACAAGATACATGATAATAATAAAATTAAAACGATCATAAAATGACGCTGTTTGTGTGTGAAGATTTACTGTTATTTATAATCTTAAATTTTATAATATGCAAATTATCAGTCTATTTTGAGTTGAAATATTGAACATGCTCAATAAGTATTGAGATTTCACAAATTTTTGATTGCATACATACATGAAGTTATTTTAATGATTTCACTGCATAATTAAAGTTTCTGGACATGAATATAATTTCTGTTTCTTGGTATTTATTTTCATTATATTATTTTCCTGTTGAGAAAAAAATAATTCTTAACTTGAATAACCAGTAGAAACATTTTAATATGAGTTATATTCAGTAAATTTCGAAAATTTACTGAATCGGAAAATATGTTCATTAATTTATTTGAACTATTTTCAATATTCTTTTTGAAAACGAAGTTAAAATCTTGAAGTCGAATTATGAAAATAAATCTTTATACGTTTCGATATTTGGAAAAATTTTTCAAAATTTATTCATTGAAATTTTTACATCAAAATATTTTTGATAATTATTTATAAATTAATTTAAAAACAATTCAAAAATCTTTTCATTGATTCAAATGAAATCTTTATAAATATATTTACAATTTGAAAATACATTTTAAGGTTGATTAACATTTATTGACATCTTAATGCTCAATAAAATGGGTTATCGGAATAAAATAAAAAAATTTGATAATCATAACCTCATTTTTAAATATATCTAGTTTAAGTTGATACAACTTAAAATTCATCATGTTTGTATTATTTTATCACAAAAAATATATTTCAAATCTATGATCCATTTCCATGTTTTTGAATCTTAATTGATTTATCATGTGTTAATTTTTATGAGCAAATTCAATTAAATGAATAACTTTTGAATTAGAATCGTTTATATTTGAAACTAATTTTTAGATCTTAAAGAGATAGTTAAGATTTATCAAAATAAAATATGATCTACATTTTTAAAAATCATAATCATCTAAATTTCACTAAAGCTCATAAAAATTTGAAAAAAATTATTCAAAACGAAACATATTTCTTGAAAAGCTTTAATTCTTATGCTTCAAATATTACTTTGTGTTAACTCCAGCAACTAAATACAAAATATTTATAATGTAATTATTTTTTTCATGGTTCATAAAAATTTTCAAGATTGATATCCAATAAATGATCAGATAAAGATAGTATTATTTTTCATTATGTACGATTTGAGGTAATTTAATGCGTCATAAATTTTTAAACATTATTAAAAAAAGGTTGGATAATAAATTTAATTCAAAAAGTCATCTATGTTTCAAGAAATTAGAATTAAAACGTAAATTTTAACAATTCAGGAATTAGTAAAATTCGTTAAATATTAAAATATTTTGATGATTTTTCAAACCAATCTATTGAATATTAATGATTAGCGGATAAGATATAATTTAACATTCGTAGAATTTGAATTTAATCATTATGACTATTTTAAATTCCATGATAATATCAAAATTAAATTTAAAATTAAATAAAATATAAACTTATTGATAATCTAATTAGAGTTTTCTCAATGTGATTTTTTCATAAATTTAAAAAATCAGTTGAAAACAAAACATATTAACTTAACTCGATTCATTTATGATTTGACGTGTAACATGCAGATTATTGTTCGATATGACATTAAGCTAAAGGAGTGGGGATATTTCGATATCTATATATCATCATAGAAACATCAAATTTAGCATATAATAAAAATTTTACGTTTAGTAGATATTTCAAGGGTGATAATTACATTACCTTTAGAGTTAAAGCATCTAGTAATTGAGATGAAACATAACCCTGAAATTTACAATTGTTTGAAATCGTATAAAGTGTACATTTTTATCCTATCTTTCAACAATTCTTTTTATTTTTATCATATTTAAAATGAAAATAGTTTCAAGAATATTTGCAAAAAATACCTAATAATTTTAAGCAAACCAAAGTTTTCACAAGAAAATAAACTATTTTAGCCACCGCAACATAAATATACCTGTCATAAATGATAAAAATTTATACAAATTATGATTTTTGAACAAATTCGTATATTTTGTTTTAAGTTTAACAGCCCAAAAACATGTAAGTGAAAAACAATTCTTATTAACTCTCATGTGTGTGAATATAATTAAAATTTATTTGCTTTAACTTTTATTTTATAAATTAATTAAAATAAAACGAAACTAGACAGTCGAATCTATGCTTTCTTGTCTGAATATGGAGGAGATGGCTTTGTTCTTCTTTAAAGCTTTTCTGGAATGTCTGAACATTTTCATTTGATTTCTCAGATTTTATTGATTAATAACTTGGTAAATTTAAAGACTTTTGCTTGTCACTGTCTTCGGGCAAAATTTGAGGCTCTATTCCTTCAGTTTCTAAATATCTTTTCATAAATCTTTTCAGAAAATATAACCCCAGTATAATTGAAGTTGTAAATAGTAAAAAGAAAACAAAAAACAGAGTCAGTAAAGAACTATCATCACGCTCCCCTTCGTCATCTACAATTCGATGCTTTGAAAGATTCATCAGTTAAAAAAAATCAAGAATAAATATGATAAATGGGCTTAATAAAAATAAATAGACGAGCATCATACTTCACTCCCTCTTCAAAACTAACAATTATAACTAAGAAATATTTATTTTCATCCAGATGTTGGAAAAGATGTTTTTGTCAATTATAAATCGAAATTTTCTTCTCATTATAAAACTTATTAAAACGACGTAATTAACAGATTTCGTAGTTATCAGATTGGTCGAATAAAAAGAGGCGGAACCAAAAATATTAAAATTTGAAATTAGAATTTGACAAAATATCGATTTTTAATTGGTTGAATATCATAGAAAAAATCATGGCAATACAATGATGGCAATATACATAATGTTACAAAATTAAGTGTTTTAGAAACAATCATTTTGACACTCCTGATTTTTAGAGTTGTCTATTTTTAAAGGAGGATATTTTAAAATTAGTGACATATTTGAATGCAGATTAAAAAAATTAATGTTGAAATTCCTTAAGAGAGAAAAACTCATTGGGAATAAATGATCTCAAGATTTTCAGGCGTGTAAAAAATAAGTTCAACCCGCGACAAAAATATTTGGTTTCCATCTGTAGAAATGTAGATGGTTAAGAATGTGCATTTTAATTCAACTATAGACGTCGCACAACGACTTCTCTTTTTAATTTTAACTCAACAACCATCATATGATATTAGAATACCGGACCTATGGTTAATATATAACAAAAAAAAATTAAATATTAATCACAAAACCTTATTTTCTCATATATTTCAGCATAGATAGAGTGTTTCTAAATTTATCTGCAATAATTATTGTTTACCAGATCTGAACTCAAAAATTAAAAGAACCTTAGAAAACTTTTACAAGCGCTTATTGATATTTATTTTTACACAAAAAATAAAAAATTTTTAAATTTATCGATTTAAGTGTCTAAGGTAACACCTGGTAATAAAATAAAAACCGTCGAAACCCAATTCTCAGAAATATTTCTTAAAACATGTATCAATTATATTCTACAAAGGTAAACTTAATTTTCAAAATATAAATTTTTAGTATTTTCATTTTTTATCAGAACGCGAAAAACAATTAATTTAAACTCCAGGAGATTGAAGTGTAGAAAGGTTAGTGAGTCACGTATT
Source organism: Neodontobutis hainanensis (assembly GCA_024349245.1). NCBI lineage: Eukaryota > Metazoa > Chordata > Actinopteri > Gobiiformes > Odontobutidae > Neodontobutis > Neodontobutis hainanensis. The sequence continues at coordinate 92,220 of JALDNG010001561.1, forward strand.
TGCCCATATGAATCATTAAAATATTAAAAGTGCCTGTAATCAATGAAATAGTTCGACAAAGGTAAAAATTATCCTTCCTAAATCAAAATCACAATCTTCATAAAAACATTTTTTCAAACGGAATCTATGAGACAAATATTTTTAAGTAATTTGAATAAATCACGTAAAGGCATATTCAATAAAAATAATTTTATAATTTTGTTAAAGAGCAAATATGAGCCACACATATCAAAGCATCTTCAATATATTTCATTTTTAACATCCTTTGATACAATTCTAATTTATGAGTTTTTCCTTTCTACTCATCTTTGTTCGGCACACTAGTATGGGTAGAAACATCTGGTTTCATGAAATGTAAAACTTACACCATTAAAAATTTTACTTCTCGATAGCTCTCTTGAGAACTGTACATTTGCAGCATTAATATCCTCAGAAATTTTGGCTTCTCTTCTTTAATATTTTAAGATTAGAGTGTTTAATGATGTTTAAAATAGATTTGAATCTTTAATCTAATAAATGTTTGAAATAAATGCCTAAATACTTTACATTTATAATTATTTATTTTTAAAAAATAAAAGCAGAAATTTTCTATAAAAGATTCTATTTAGGATTTTATACATTTTATTCATCAAAAATAATGAATGTTCAAATCAGAATCTACTTTTAAAACTTATACACAAACATAATTCTTGTAAAAATTAAAACTTCTGATGAATATTTTAAAATAAGCGAAATAAACAAGAATCAAACTATCAAAAGTTGTTTTTATGAATTCAATTTTTATTAATGAAAAAAAGGTAAAATATTTGAAATTTTCTTCCTTATATTATTATTCATTGACATAATTTCGGAAGTTCAAGGGAAGTATCAGAATTTTATGTTACCCAGAGGAAGGGAGAATAAAATTTTCATTCCATAATAACTACAAAAATTCATCATGACATAAACATGAAATAAATGCAACAATATTCTTTGAAAAATATGCCATAAACAAATATAAAAACAAATAAATTCTCTTCATTCTCAACTGATTTTTCTGTAATTCAATTTGGATGAAAATCTTGAAATAGTTTAATTATCAAAGATATTTGAAAAATTTGAATTTTAAATTCTTATTTATTCATTTAAATAAATCTGAGTCATAAGGTGAAAACTTCATGGAGTATGAACGATAAGTGTTACGAAATGTTAGTTGTGCAACATCTGATTATTATCTAATATCTATTTTTATATTTTTTCGAAAAATGCATTTTTTACATTTGTATGATAAAACTATATTCAAAATTTTCTTTCTAAAATCACGATTAAATTATAAAATTTACAAATTTAATAAATTTATTGGAATATTATGGCTGATAATTCTTTGATAAAAGTTAATATTGATGTTTCTGCGATATCTAAAATTAGAATTGAGTTTTAAAGTTGTTTAAGTTAATTAGAAATGGGAATGTTTTGAACAATATTTCGAAAAAGATATGATGAATAAAATTGATTTTTTGTTTATATGGTTATAAAGAATTAGAAACATTATTGTCACAGGTGAATTAGAATTTATCAGAAACTAACGTTCTTATTAAATCCTGATGCGTTTCTCACTAATTGTAACTGAGTAAGGATAGCTTTTCTCAAACGGTTTACGAGAAGAGAGGTCGTTAGATTCTAAAAAGCTTGTTCAGCAATGTTATGGTGGCTTTACAGGGATGAAGAAACGATGAGGTTTGCGTGTGGGCGTTTTAAAATATCATGCATTTGGTCCATGAATCGTAACTGGAATTTAGGAAGGCAGAATATCGTAAGCTTGTCCTCCCCTAAAAACTTAAAAAAAATACAAATTTTCAAGAGAAATTTCACGTTTACTAGCTCATATAATCATATCAGGAGAAGGAAAAATTTTTGAAATGACGAAAACATTTTTTTCTTCAAATCAAAAATTTTTATCAAAACGCCTTTTCCTAAGTTTATTCAAGAACGTAAAAAATGTTTTTGAGAACAGCAAAATAGTATTTCCAAAATTGAGAGCAGATAAATATTTTAATCTTTACAAAAGACAATCATATGTAGCTCGTAAATGTCACAACGAGGATGAAATATATATTTTCCCCATCAAAGTAAATGTAAAAAACAACGTTGGCCAAGCGCATCAATCTTGGTCAACGCTGATTCATTTTTATTGCAATATTGCCTGCATATCGCTTTGTGTGACTGTGTTACCCCGTATTTACAAATCACATTATGTTATCCTGGGTTTCTAGTTTATGTAAACACGTTAATGTAGATTTATATTAATTCGTACTGTCATTCTTTGTAGTATCTGGAGAGTATCTGAATTAATCATTCGATGATAGTCTTTTGTCTGATTTCTTCAAAAGAACTTCTAATACATTGTCGTTTAAAAAGAAAAATTAAGACAATACACTCAAGACAAGATTATAATTTCAATATTTATATTCATCTTTCAAATATACCCATTATATAAACTATAGGTTCTTTTTTATTTTAGCAAATTATTAGATTTGTGTTATATTTGAGTATATGTGTCCTTTAATGCAAAAACAAAAATCAGGCTGGTAACATTGAGTCAATTTTTCTCATGTGTTGTGTTTTATCTTTATCTTACAAATACTGATCATTTTTTGTTATTTTTTTAAATATCTGGGTTATATTTTCGATTACGTAGAAAAATGGATAAATGATTTTGTAATTCTGAGTTTTAAAGTCACAAATTTATTTAAATCTTTGTCAACAATTTTTCCATTTTTTCTATTTTTTGTCATCATATAAGATAAATAATGACAAAATCTTTAAATGATCCAAAATTCTGTTTTCAAGGTTTAAAATTGTTCGTATTATGGAATGATAGATTCTACAAGGGCAGACATTGAACGTTTTTTTCAATATTTTTTATGATTTTAAAATCTATTTCCATGGTAATGTCAATTCATATTTTATCTTAATTAGAAGATCGAATTTTCGTTTTTTGGCATGATTAGGGGTTCGGATTTTTTTGATAACACGCTGAAAATATCATTAGTACTTCATAAAAGAAATCAAAATCAAAAGAAATCTTCCCATGAAAATGATCTGTCAATGCTGTTTGTCTTTTTGAATGCACATATTTTTTATTTCAAAACTTATGCAGTGAAAAAGTTGAAGCAAAAACATTTAAAAATCGACTTTTTTATTCATGATAGTTTTGTATGCACATGACCGAAGACACCAAGCAAACTAAAAGTTAAAAATAACTTATGAAAACTGAAAATGTCAAATATTATAAAAGATTTGAATAATTTAATTTATTTATATTACACATTTAAATTTTAAATAAACTTGACTTACTTTTAATCTCTTCACAGGATTTTATGGAAACATAGAAAATTCGTATGTGGGTTTGATTTCATTATTTTATCACGAAGATTGAATGATAATTTTTTAGATTACCATTTATATTTTCACCGATTAAATTATATTTTAATAGTTTTTGGTAAATTTTATATCATTACATAATGAGTTAAAAAGACAATCTAAAAAGCAAAAAATAATAAAATATTCATTAACATAATGCGAAAAATCAAATAATAAGCCTTTAAATGGGGTTTTCTTATATTTTTAAAAATATAAAAGAACTAAGAACTTGAAATATTGAAAAAAGGATTTTCGTTGAGATTCATACATTCTTATTTTACGAATAGGATGTTGCCGTATCTTTGAAATTCAAAGACTGCAATTAGAATACCCAAAAATAAAACAAAATAAATTTCGTGACTTTTAACCATATAAAGTTGACCAAAATCGTATTTTTACTAAAATATGATATTAACCTTAAATTTTTAAAAAATATTTTTCACGTGAGCCATTATTTTGAATAAAAATGCATCTTTTGTATCAATTAAAGTATTCTAATTTAAAATAATTAAATCTTCATGTTATAAATTCGTAATGCTTTTATCCACATTTTAAAAAGTACCTACATCGTTTTATATTCTTCAAAAATAATGTAATAACAACATAATTTTTCTCAAGACACTAAATATTCGAAAAAAATCAAAAACTATTTTACTATTTTTTATTTTCAATTATCTTGAAAAATACACTTGCTTTTAATATACTAAATATATACTTGATTCAATGCAATTACATTTACAAATTGAGATTTTGGAAAATGAGGTTATCAACGAATATAAAATTGAAATGTATAAATTTTAAATTAAACAAAATTTATATCAGTTAAAGCTCAAATTTCAATTATAAAAGAAAAATACAGTCCAAAAATATGATTGTATATTCCTCAAAACAAATAAAATACTAAATTACCTGATTATTTAAAAATACTTGTTCTTAAATATGAAGCGTGAACAAATCCGATTTTTTTTACGTTCATTATAAAAAAGATTCTGCGAATTATTGTCAATCCTGAAAGTTTTAACGGTTTTGTCTTTCGGCGTGTTAACTGTCGAATAGCATGACGCAATATAAATTTTCGAGTTTAAATGAATTAAATTAAAATGTCATTTTTTCATCTTCGATTTTAATACAATTCAAAAAATATAAATCAATATGATTTCGTTAATTTTAAATGATCCAATTATTACTTTTAATTTCTGTTATTTAATCGAACGATGATAAAATGCACAATTTTTTTAAATATCATAAAATCATCGCTTATTCATATTTTTACCTGACTTCATTAAAAATTTTGATAATATTATCAAAAAGAGCCGAAATTGACATATATAACTTTTAAAGATACTTCCAATTATTAAAAATAATGCATTTCTTTTGAAATTGTGAATTAACTGTATAGTTTTTTAAATAAACATCACATGTCAAGCTTCAATATATCTTACTACCTCATAAACTATAAACCGTGGAAATATTTCATTTTATTTTAGATGTTTAAAATGATTATCTTTTTTCTAATTCTATATTTGTGATAAAAATACCATTTATAAATATTTGCAAATGTTCAGATATTCAAAATGATGTAAATTTACACTGTAGTTTTGAAGTTTTCCATCAAATATCAGATTACAGTCTCAATAGTAAGCCACAAAAAACATGAGCCAGGCGGTTTACAACATGAGATGATGATGTTCAATATGCTATTTTCAACGTTTTTAGGTATCTTTGACTTTTTGTCATTTTTAAATTTATTCAATCGTTTTATTTTTTCCATTTTAGCTACATTCTGTTTTTGTCAAAATTTTAGTACTTGTTCTTCCCCTAATTTATGTTTCGTATAATCGGTACCAGAGTTATTATGTGAGTAATCTTAATGTTGAAAGGATATTATCAATAGACACAAGAGAAACAAGGAAAATTGGACAGCTTACCAACATGAAGTTTCGAAAATGGTAAGCTTTTGCCAATTAATTATCCAGAGATTTCTAGATGAGATTTTAGAATTCACAAAAATAAGTATTTGATAAAATTAGGGACAATTGATAAATACATCAACGAGATCATGTATTTTTTTATTCTATAATTTGGTTCGATTCAAATAAAATCTGTTTAAATGATATTAGAGGACCAATACAAATTTTTTTGCCACCTGATAAAATTTGCGTTGTAATTTTGTCAACAAAAATAGGAAAAAATGAAACAATTTAAAACTTGGGCTTTTGAAAGAACTTATTATATGCTTCTACTCCATAAAGGTTTCATGGAATGTATCGTCGAACATCCTAAAAAGATATTTATGGTTTTTAATTTTTCTTAATTTATGTGTAATCAATATGCAATGGCAAGGTCTGATAAAATTCATAAGAAAGCATCACACTTGGATCCAGAAAAATTATGTAAAAGAATATATGGTAATCTCATGATCTTTAAGAGACTAAAAATTTTAAACATTTTATCAAATTATTGAATTTTAATTTCTATCTTCAAATTTGAAAAACACAAAAACTTAGACAGTGCATATGTCCATTAATTAGTGCCTGTTAACACTCTAGTTTTGGGATCTTAGTCAGTTTATTCGAATTTTTATAAAATTTTTGCTGTTCAAATTAAGGATCAATGGCTGTCTATTTATATTATCTTCCTAAATTATATACATTCTATACTAGTCATCTCTGTATAAAAATTAAATTCTCTCCATTTGCAGTTTAACATTACCCTGCATCAAATTACATGCTCATATTCATTAGATATTTCAATTTTTCTGTTCATTATAAGTTTATTTACAAACTAGGATTATTTGTGTAAGCTTAAAATATTCGAATTGTTTAGAATTAGCAGTTATCCATTACGTTAATCTTTTCTTGCTTAAATATTAAATTATAAATTCTATAATTATTTTATTTTAAAATGAATGATTTTTGATGTTAATTTACTAAATGGAGAAAATGTCTTCAATAATGCACAAAATAAAAATTAGTTACTTCAATGAAATGACAAACGAAGTTCAGTAATTTTACCAATGTCGATTGAATCTGAAGTTTTATTTTACTTTGCAATGTTTATATAATTAAACAGCTGTTCCAAATCAACCATTAGAAAACATAAATTTGCACAAATCATAATTATATTCTCCATCTTTAAGATACTTTCCTTTTTTCAAAAATGTATTCTTATGATTTAAAAAGATTTTCCTCTTTCTAATCAAAAAGGAATAAATAAAGTTGATCGAGTAATTTTATCGGAAATTTTATTACCGTAATCAAGTTGAGAAACGAGAATTTATCCTACGTGCCATAAACCTAATTTAAGTTCTTTGCTGATTATAATTGACACTCAAATTGAACGATGTTAACATTAAATTAAAAATGTCAAAAGTTAAGAATAAAACAGTAAATGCAATATAATGATGTATTTAAGAAAAAATATTATGGGAAACAGAATTATTATGGAGTAAAACTTTAAAATATTTGTTATTATTTGAAATTCTTCTTGACGAAAAAATAGTTTTAATTAGATATATGAACATTGAAGCAAATTATCATGATTCTTTATTCGTGGCTCATATTGAATTATCTGCTCTAACAAAATCTTGCAATTGTTAAAAAATAAATTTTTAAAATTTTATGGTTTATAGTTGTTTATATCAACGATATATGTCGAGAAAACATCTCAAACAATTTCCTGAAAATTGTTGTCAGTTATGTGAGTTCAGTGATATTTTAACACGATATCCACAACTCAGTTAAAATTGCGATATTGTTTGATGAACAGAGAATAGTTGAAAAGAGAAGTAATTAGTTCATGTCTTTCTAAATTTGCATGATCTCATATTTCTTCATATTCAAGACGGAAATCACAGCATAATATTCAAAGTAATTTCTGGTTAAGAGAAACAGTAAATTGAAGCATTTTTTTAAATAAGGCATATGTATCTTACTTCTAGTTCTCAATATCACTCAAACATTTCATTTTTAACAAAATTCTCACATTATTAAAATGTCTTTTAAGTATTTAAAGGAGTATGAAATTCTCATTCACCAATAGACTTATAAATAACACTAATTTCATCTCAAATAATGGTAACTTTATTTGTATGTATATTTTATGATTTTTTGTTAAAAATTCAGTTATATCAAATAATAGGTGATGCCAGTAATATTAACATGCTTTTTTTAGTTTATCTAAGATTTAACCATACTTTGTATTTAAAATCTATATCTTTTGTTATCTTATGAAAATATGTCAACACCAGTTTATATACTCACCCTATAGAAGTCAAAAATATTGAAAAAATCTTTGAGATTCATTCTTAATCAAATATAAGAGAGCGAAATTCTAGTGACGTAATGTTGAAACGCAGGTAAAATGAACAATTGTGTATGAAAAATAATAGTTCTAGTCAGTGAAAGCCTCATACAACCTGATTAATTGTGTTTACACTACGAAAAGACGCCGAAGTGGCGTTGAGATCTGAAAAGTGATTTATGAAAAGGAATACCTGGACGTAAATACTCTTCGATAGAATCTATGATAGATTTAACTCATCCTTACTTGACAAAAATAATTTTAATGTGTATTTACGATTTTTACAACGATTTACCACTATATCAGTTTTATAAAATATTAATCAACAAACACCGTTTTCTAGATAATGAAATTTTACACATTTAGAGATTTACACTACATATTATCAAAATATATTTATAATGTGTTGTTTTCTACCACGATTGATGATGTTTTATCTGTTGTAAATGAGTTCAAATTCATTAAATCAATCTTTTGATTCATCAAAAATTATATAAGGAAAATAATCATCCTTACATCGTATTGCATTTAACCTGTACTTAATATCAATCAAACCTGTTCAATTGTCATTTTTATATTACACCGGAAATATACTGTTATGTTTATCATAAAAGTATTGAACAACAAACTACATAATGAATCTAGTTATATTTAATTAATATAACAATCATTTCAATTGATAATATCTTTGAGATGTTCATCTCCTAATATTTACCTATTTGGCTCTTAATTTTCATGATTTGATCGTGATTAAACTTAAAAATCTGTTTAAAGTAATAAGTATGAATTTTTTCTGATTATTTTAACAAATCAAATGGTGTCTAGATGGAATAGTTTACGAAGTTAACTTTAAAATTAACATCTAAAATTGCTCCATGCATATTTATTTTTTTACGTTTTCAAAAATATTAATCTTTAGGTTATTTTTTCAAATTATTTATATATTTTGTTTTTTTGAATTTATTTCAAATAATATTTTCATATTTATTGCTCTCAGAGCATGCTTTATTCATACTATTTTCATTTTTAATATTAACATGATAACGCCTTACTTATAACATACTCTATGATGTATTTTGATAAGATTTGAGTGTAAATTCTCTTCTTAAGCATATAATATCAGTATTATATACATTTTAGCATATAGACGTGTATGAATACCAAAGTATTAAGTCACAATTGTCAGAGTTCATTTTATTTTTGATGTATTAGTTTCTCTTTGAGAGTTTTTTCATCAATACTCTCGTTCATTTTCCAACGATGATGAGAAGATCTAAGTTTTTTTTGAAATTACATAAATTTAAACACACTAGTTTTTTCATTTGTAAAGAATTCAACATTTTTCCCAATAAAGTTTATTCGGTTTACCAAAAGGAAAATAAATTCGTTTTGAGAGTGGTGTTTCGCCAAAAATTTTAATCGGTCGATCAGTATAATGGCCATCGCCACCGATTTTGTAAAATACTCAATGATTAAAACATAATAAATATTTCACCAAAGAGTTTCATTTTGAGGTCTATTGATATCAACTGTCCAAAATTAAATCAACCCATATCTAACAATGGGTTAAGCCTTTTCTTGAAACTTGCAATTTTTAGATTTACTTATCAAATACGAGCTACGCCGATTAACATATTAAGCCAAACTTAGGTTTATGCGATGCGAATCTTTACTATGACATCTATCATAAAAATAAGATTATTCGCCTCAATCTAATTCATTTTATTTTGCAAAAGAAACATAATTTTTTATCAAATCTCAAATGGCCTAAAAATAATTTTAAATCCATAAAATTTAATTTAGGAAGATTTTGCAGAGTTTTTTCCTAAAAATTTAAATTATTCTCTATTTGTAAGTTAAAAGCATCGATTGATTGTGGAAAAGCGTTTGTTTATGTAATTTGACAATATAATATTTAATATAAAAATAAATTTTTGCATTTATTGATCAAAACTAAATCGAATATCAAAAGATCTTTTTCATTGTGCATGCTTACGAGAGAATGTTGTAAAATTTTGACGACAAATTTAAATACAGTATAAATAGCCTTAATCTTCTGCGTCCGAAGAGAAGGCTATTGCCTTCTTAATTAGTTGTTAAATAAATAAACTTTCAGTGTGTCAGAATTCAACTCTCTATCGTAATCGATATTTTATTTTCTATTATACCTCTATTATAAAAAACAAAAACTGACTTGTATGATGCATCACACGTTAGAATTTAAGTCTGGTTTGTGTCATAATATCTGAATCAGGGTTTATGCACCAAATTCTTGAAATGATTCAAAATTAAGCTGGGAGCGAACGTTGTAATTTTATCACTTTTATGATTTTATAGATTATAAATTTAGAACGCATTCTTGCTGAATAGGCATAAATATGCTGGAATAATTGCATACTTATAAATATCGTTTCTTTTCTTGCTTTATATTTGGGAGCATAAAACATAAGATCTTCTCTATCTAATCCTGGTCTAGTTGAACATCTATCTTTTAATCATGGTTTTTCAGATAATCAATGTCTTGCTTTCAAAAATACCATTAGTAATATTTCTCCTTGAGTCTATGTTCATTATGAGGTTTTTTAACTTATTCACTGATAAAATTTGTAATTATTTTCCACGAGATTTTAACTTTCATGATTTTTTTCAAGTCAGTCTTATCCTCTTCAAATAATCTCGGTAAATCTTTGAATGACTATTGATTCGCTGCTTTATAACGGGGTCAATATAATATTTTTAAAAAATCAACACCTTAATTTAATAGCTTGGTAGTTCTTCACTCTATTTAGAGTCATTTCAACATGCTTTTACATTTGTCAAATCAATAAACGAAAAATACTTTGATTTCTATGTCCATAAATATTTCTATCATTGAAAGTGTTTATCTTAAATTGAAACATCATTAAATTTCCTTAATTCAAAACAGAATCTGAGTTCAACTGAATTTTTGAAAAAATATTTCAGAGCACGGCGACGTATTTAAAAATGTAGAATGATGCGGTGCATTAACAAATTAAAACACAAAGGTAATTTTTATAGATTGATGAACTGATGTTTAGTACCCCTGTTATATTATTATTTTGACATCATTAAAAATGATGCGACTTTTAAGAAGTGTTTGTTTTCCCTAAATCTGCTTCGAACATTGACAAAATTCTTTTAAATTGAGAACTTAACACGTGAAAATAAATTAGAATAATCTCCATTTTCTATTTATTTAAGTTATAATTAGATAAAAATTTCGAAAAACACAATCTAAAATTTTTTATGCACATAATGAAATAATAACATCTATACTAATGGTTAAGCTTAAAAAAGGATTCGAGAAAACAAAAAATAAACACATAAAAGAATAATAGCCAGTTCATAACCCAAAATCTACCATGCTGATTATATTTTTGGATTTAAATCCAGAAAAACAGTTTGTACAGTTTCTTATTTCAATTCGCTTTATAAATTATTTCAATGAATTAAGATAACTTTTTTCATTTTGTCGATATTTTACTCAGGTCAGTGAGCTTTTAATAAATAATTTCGAAGAAATGTGGTATATTCCTACGAAAGATGAAATGGGCGGGTTATTTTCATGCTTTGTCTTGTTAAAATTCAAGTTTACTATGATCATAAATTTTAAATATTTCATAGATTTAAGTAATTACTACGATTATCATTTTGAAAATATTGTATTTTCTGTCACGTCAAATAAGCTACTCTCAGTTCGAAGAATGTCTTTAATTGTCGACCCTATCACTACAAACGTATCTTTTTGAACAATCAGGGATATGAATAGTTACTACCGTTAACTAATTTCTTTACTAACCATTTTTAGTCAACTATACCTTTTACCTATGTACTTTATGTTTGACGTTATGTCAAAGTTAAATTTCATTTAACCTATCTGAGTGATGAACATATAGTAGGAAGAATGCAAGAAACTAATTAGCATAAAGAGCAGTACTGCTGAACATGTAGTCTCTTGCTAGCATAAAAATATACTTTGTCTTTGACGTCATTTCTAAGAGTGAGTTTGCTGCATTATTCGGGAGATTTTCAATTATTATGCATTTATGCTTTTTATCCTTACCTGATAACAAAGAGAGGATGGGAAATATATTTATAACATTTTTAAACACTTATGTTAAAATTTTAAAATCAGGATGATGGAAGTGTCTGATTAATTACTATATGCTTTGAATAAAATTGATAAACTTAAAATATAATTCAATATTTATGGATAGCCTTAAGAATTTCTCTACATTTGACAGATGAATAGCACTGATCTTATTTAAAATATAGTGTAATTCTTTTGAGTTACATATCTTAAAGCTATTTATGCAATTTGTTTGAAATCTAAATTAAAACTCAGAGAATATATTTATTAAAAAGGTTCGGATTTTGACAAGATTGTCTAATTTTTAATGTCAAATCATCATTTATATGCGTAAAAACGATGATTTAAGAAGACATTTGAAGAAAACATGTTTGGTGATGATACAGAGTACTTGATAAATTATAACAACAGAAACGTCCTGAAAAGAAAGTAAAGATTAAAGTGACATCAAGTGAACTCGATTAAAAATGAGCAATTAAATATTTTTTAATTTTGTGGACATTACGACAGGAAGATTTAGAAAATCTAAAAAGGCGACGCAAAATTTACATTATAGGAACTTTATCGACGATAAGAATATCAAAAACTAATATAGATAAACCGTCTTTAAATTCGGTTTCTTATGAATTTAAAATTGCTTCAATTGAAACAAATGATGGAATGATATAGTCACGGAGAGTCCTACACTACCCCATATACAGAGTTTAAATCATAAAGATACTACTGAACTATTTAAAGCGCTGAACAATCACATTTAGCAGGTAGAACTATGCAGAAATCGTTTAAATTACAAATAATTATTGATAGGAATGATTCATCCAAATTCAACAAAAACTTTATTTAAATTGATTTAGTTGAAATTATTCACTATATATGAAATTAATACCCTAAAAACTATCGAACGAATCTTAAGTTTATTGACGACAGAAATTTGTCATATCAATGATTCATTCATATGTGCAATTTACTTGACCATCAATCTGATAACGCTTTATTTTTTAATACTATCTAAAGCGGTAAATAAAATTTATTTGTGATCTTACTTTTTGTACCAAAATCCTAAAATTATTTAATGAATTAAAAAATTTGATGGTTAATCCATTCTAAGTACTTTACTCCAATTCATCTTGTTTAGTTAAGATATATTTAAAAATTCAACATTCATAATAAGTTTATTCATACAAATATAAGATAAACTCCAACTAAATTATCACAAAATTCATTTAATAATATTTTAGAATTTTTAATAAAATTACGAAATAATAATATACACTCGGTATTGAACACTTTATGTTTGGAAACATCAAGATATAATAAATATCAATTATTTAAATATGAAATGATTTTAAAAAAATTCTAAACCATCTATCCTCTGATATAATTGTCAAACAACAACCAAATTGCATTTAATGTTAAATATCTCGAAATCTTTTTTAAAATATGTTCAGTTAAATTTATTTTATTATGAACACTTTAATATCTAAAATCTAGACCAAATTTGAATTAAATGTGACCTTTAATACAAAAAAACCATCAGAAACCAACTGTATTTATCTTATGATGAGGCCATATATGATATGATACATTTTTATTTATATAATAAAACGACATGAAATAACAGTTGACATGAAATAAGAATTAATATGAAAATTTCAATTAATATATATAAAAGTTATATTTTTTGTTAAAAAATAATATCTGTTAAAATTTGAAACAAATTTATGAATGTTTGAATCAAAAAATTTTCAAAAACCATCGAACGATATTTTAATCCGTGTAAACGTATGAAAATCCTCATTATATTAAAATCATTCACTTTATCTAGAAGAAATATCCTAACTGTCAACATCTTTATATACTTTCTGATAAGGACTTAAAACTGAAATTTTATGAATAAAAATTCTTAAAAAAAAACAATTATAATTTATGTTTCCATTACTATGTAAATATGCGCACAAATCCGACACAGAACGAATTTATAAAATCTGTTTTATAAGTGCTATAAGACATGATTTATCTTCTATATTTTTTATCAATTAGTATATTTATTTATAAAATGTATTTAATCTGAAATTAAATTTAATTGTCTTTATTTATAATTTAATTCTGATTGATGTTTAGGTTGTACTAATCTAGCTATTTTTGAAATGAAACCGGAACGAAGAATTTACAAAGTATATAAAATGGGAAAAAAATTATTTTATCTATTGTCTTAAACTTAGATCCTTAATTGCACTGTCAAAGATGTAACCTATTCGCTTGTTAATCGTATTTTCTTATTTATCTTAATTTTCTTAGAACATGTAAATATTTCATAAAAATGAAGTGCCGAAAAATTAATATAATATTAAAGAAGAAAATCAAGACAAGCCAAGATTTAGGACTGTTGAGTTATTTCATGTCTTTAAAAACTAGGTTTGGATTTTGAGCATCCTTTTGAATTTTTATGCTTCGTTTTTTATTCATTAAAAACAGGAATATTTGACTATATTAGAAATTTCATTTGAATTTGATGATAAAAGGATGTTTCTCCATCATGTTTATTTATGGATGTGTCTCTCAAAGAATCCAGGTATGACAACTAGAGTCATTTATTTACTTATTCTTAGTGTGATATGATAGCTCAAAGTACGATTCAAAGAATGTATATTCATATTAAAACATTGAATTTCGCCAAATTGTGTAAGTGGAACTCGGCAGAAAATCAAATATCAAATGAGACAAAAAATAACAGAAAATATAAAAATAAAGAAATTAAATAATTATATCTTTAATTTTGTATTTTAAAAAGAATTAAAACATTTAAGTCGATATCAGCCAGTTGATAAATTTAAACAATCCACACGAGAATTTTACCACTTAAATATGATAATGTAATCTTCATTTTCTAATTTTTTCTTGTTTGTTAAACTACACTTCATGACTAACTATGTGATAAGTTACTTTCCAGAAATATTTATTCAAAATATCTATAAGTGCAAATTTAAAGAAGAATTTTTTTTATCTGCTGTCTTAAATTATATCACTGGATATTTTAGTCGTTCATTCAAAATTTAAACTATTTTTGAATGGAAAGTTCGTGAAATATAGTTTTATTATTAATTAACTCAAGTTAAAATTTTAAGAGCTTTAATTTTAACAAAATGATTATATTTTAAATAAATTTAATCAAATCTGAACCGTAACTCGTTAAAACATAAACTGTTTCAATGCATTCCATGCAATTTCAGGATTTTAGAAATTTATATTTCATAAATTTAAGAAAATTAATTTCAAAAGTACATATTTTAAAAATTTATATCCAGACATGATGTTCTTGAATAAAACTTATACTTTGAGAAAAAATTAACTGTCTTAGATAATCATCGTAAAATATAAGTTGCTTAATTTTCAAAATATTTTTTGATAAATTCATAAATCTGATGTGAAATGTTACTAGAATACTCTAAATAATTATTTCTAAATATTTTAACGAACAGAAGTAATAAATCATGAGGATGGAATTTTTGTATCTGTAAACCCTCCGTTGAATTACACCTCCACATTTTTGAAATAATACAAAATCTTCAAAACATAAATGAAGAAAATTAAATATTGTTAAATTTCGAAGACAAGCTAAATTTTTAAAAATAAATGAACGCATCTGAAACTATGATTGTTAATATCTTTTTTAAAACTCTCAAATTTGTCTTTTAACCTTTATGGACTGTTATAATATTTGAATAAATAAAAAATTGTCATTAATTTTAAAAAGTATTTCCTTGTATTCTTAAGAAAAAATAATTATATTAAAGGTAAATTTATATATTTTTCAATTTGTATAAAAGATCAGACTCATTGAATTATTCATCTAAAATAACGTAATCATTTAACGAAATTCCAAAAAAAGTATTTTTATATGAAATATTGTAAAGCGACCATGCTATGTAATTATTACTCTGAAGAGAATTTTTTTATTTCTCATTTATTAATAAAATCCATTTTAGGAAAACTAAAAAAATGACATTCGACAAAATTTAATCAATTGATATTTTAACTGAACGATATCATATTAAAATAAATATCTCGACTTTAATCTTGTATAGCTTAAATATATTGTAAAACCTTAAAATTATATCCATCGATTATTATTTTTTTGTTAATAAGATGAAATAAACTTATTTAATTTTATCTGATATCAAATATTTTATTGTATATTTGATAAAAATATAGAAAATTTACAAAAACATCAATATTTTAAATCTTCAAATCGATTTTGCAGTTCATTCGCACTTATCATTCAATTCTTTTAAAATGAACAAAATCTGATTTTATTCCAATTCTCGATTTTCAAAATTATTCAATAATCGATAAAATGCTCATTATTAAAACATAAATAAGCGTAGCAAATCAGAAGGCTCTTTAATAAATACAAGGTGAGCTAAAATGAGTTACACTATTCAGTCAACTAAACTAGCATTCTCTCAATTCTGTTCAAAATAAAAGAGAATTATTTTAGATTTCTATCTGCTGTAGATTTTAAAAAATTTAATTATTTCTGTCAGTAAGCTGAACAATTTAACACAACATATTTTTGTCTTTTTTATTTTATTTGTTGAAATTTTCTGAAAAATTATATCTAAATTAAAATTAAACGTTAGATCTTCAAAACCTTTTCATTTTAAAATGAAAATGATTTTATATTTAAAATTAAAAAAATATGAATTTATAATATCAGTTTATGAATCAGCTTAGGCTTTTTAAATGTTGTAAAAATAACTGAATTTTACAGAGAGAAGAATATAACTATTTTTGAAAACCAAAAATATCCATAAATCATGAGTATTAGATGCTCGAAGGCGTAAACCATAAATTCTAGTGATGTAAAACATCATTTATAATAATGTAAAATTATTTATCTTTTTACTGTTAGAATATTTTTTAATTCATATTTCAAAGTATTTGTAATAATAAGAGGTTTTTAAAAGTTTAAAAAATATATTTCAGTCATTATTGCTTAATTTCGCAAATCTAATTTTAAGGAAAATTGAAATATCATAATATAAATCGTCTTTACAAATTTCATAATAACTACCTCAATAATAACCGCGTTCTTGATTTCTAATTTCTGTAAAAATCTATTATCTTTACATCAATTTAAAAATATTAAAATGATATATATCATCAAATAACCGAAATTTAATTTATTGAATCTTCCTGCTAGATTTTTTGAAAGTTATCTTCTTATTATAATTACGATTTACAAAAAATAATACTTGTTTTCCTCTTTTCAAAACAGAACTCATGAAATATGTTAGATGTTAATTTATCATTCCATTTAAAAACTGATCGTTTTCTTAACTGACTTTCACAAAATTTGATAAATATTTTTAACTTTCTTCAAGTTAAGTAAATTTATCTTAAAACTATACTTTGCATAAAAATGCAAAATATAAAGTAAAATACGATTTCTATAAATCGACCTATTTTTGAGATATTACGGATTATTTTTTAAAATCAAAAAAATACGGATTTTAACATTTCATCAAAAGGCATTGAGTTAAAAAATGTATGAATATTAAATTTCTCACAAAGAGTTTTACAAAGGTTCGACCATCATTTCATATTCATAAGTCAGGATATTAAATGTATTGTTGATGAATATTTCCAAAATTTTTGAAAATTAATGGATTGAATTATTTCCTGTAAGAGTTTAAATTGTTAATTTGAATGGTAATATTGCAATTAATTTGCTTAATTATCAAATAAAAATTCCCTGATCTTGCGTTTTTGTTTGAAATATCAGATAATTCATAGATGCTTCATCAAAGGAAATGATTTTCGTCGTTTTCTATTCTTGATATATTTGTGTTATATCGTCCATGTATTGGTAATTCTGGTTTCTCTTTTAAGTTGCGTGTGAGAAAACCGTTCTCTTTGAGGTTTACATACTTTTAAATCCACAAATATTACATCATAAGAATAGATCAGATTTTTATTCAATATTCAATAATTGGTGATAAAAATTATAATGAACAAGTTAAATACTGATACATATTTGAGGTTCAAAAATAGACTATGAGATCGTTTAATACAACACAGTTAAGGTAAAAAAATAGCCAATATCATAAAAAACGACCTTAAGTCATTCCAGTTTTCTTACAAGAAGATTTTTATGAAAGAAAAAAGTGCCGACAGATTTCAAAAATATAACTTCAGTTGAAACTTGAAAAATATAGTTGTATTCTTGACACTGAAAGTTTCAAACACATTATTTTTTGATCATTCAATTTAGTCTAATTATCAGTATTCGAGAATTGTGGCGATTTAGATGATTTGTTTGAATTTATTAAAACTGTTAACGGCGCAAAAACGTCATTTAAAAAAATGATGATGTTACATTCCTTATCATATGTTTTTGATATAACTTCTGGAAAGTTTACAAACCTTGAAGGAAAGTTAATTCAATTTTATCTGATCAGATAATTAACAAAGCTGAAGTCTCTTAGTTTATGTATCCTAAAATATGCAAAAATCAAAAAAGCCTTCGATTTTTGAACAATAAGAATTTTCAATAAAATTTGATTTTTAGATAAAAAGTGCAATAAGACAAACGACAGACAAAATCGTCCTAATTCAAATTAAATTAAAATAGATTGGAAAAACTCGAAACATCCAAACTCTCGAAAAATGGCCCTTGGTAATAAACTCAAGAAATGGTACTCATAGAATCACATAAATACCATTTAAAATAATAATTTTGCTTTAAGAATATTTTTAATATTGGTTTTAATGCAAAATAAATGAGATAAACAAATTATAATTTATATTTGCGAATTAATTTGTTTTTGTTGCTCAATATAAATGATATTATATGCTTCTTCTTTGTTCAGCATATCCAAAAAATATTTAACAACACATAAAAAATAAACTTGTAAATCATGGTTTTTAAAATTTATCAGTGTAGACCTGTGAGCGTTCTTGTGATGGAAAACGTTCAGGTAATTTCTTAGTTTTATGGAAATGTGAGGAGAAAAAATAGCAATTTAAAAAAGATAAGATGCATCGTTTATTACTATCGAACTAATTCGCAGAAGTAAGGTATCTTAAATTGGCCGATCACAACATGAGTTTTTTGGAAGTCGAAAGTCATTCACTACTTGATTACAAGCGTTTACACTTAGAAAGAGTGCCGAGAAGGTAATAGGGAGATGAACTGAGCATCGTAGTAAGTAGAGCGAAAGTAAAGTGGGTATATAGATTCAAACTTTTTAAAAAACAAACATTTAAAGGTTTAACTTAACTATGCTCAACGAAAAAAGTATTTCAACTGATTACGTGTGCTTGAGGATTGATCCTAAGAAAGTATAGATATAGAATTGAGTATTTTAAACATCGTCTACTATGGTTATACTTATCTTTGTAAAAATGACACACTGCGATATGATATAATAGAAGATTAAATAACCAAGATGATTTGTCGTATCCTTATTAAAATTGTTAAAACAAAGAGAAAAATTTAATTGGAATCAATTTCAAAATAACGCTGGTAAATAACATTCATTCGTGTGAAATAGAGGATTTCAAAGCATGAATTTCAACATATGTAATTGACATATTTATGCATTAATTGAGTTATGTCACTTAAATTATTATAAACATGCACGTTTCATAAATTTTGAAAAATCTAAATTTAATCATCTTTGAATAAAATAGATCAAGTCATATTGTTAAATGTGTCAAAAAATATAAAAAATTAAAAATCAAATTACGAATCATAATGAATGAAGAATGATATATTTATGACATTATAGTAGTAACTTATAATAAGAGTAGAAATATATAATTATAAATCAGCAAAATATAAAATTAATATTGAAAATAATTGATGATAAATATTCAAAATAAATTAATAATAAAATTTGCTACATTATGGTTGTGAAAATGTTCATGGATGTCATATATAAAAGTTGACATTCTTAGAAAATTTCAAAAAATTATGAAGGATAAATTTTCATAAAATAGATTTTATATTTTTAGACAACGAGAGTTATTTATAAACATTCTGGATGCTCAAAAATGTTTAAATACTGCAGAAATAAATAGCATGTTCAAATCTTTATAAAATTGATATGATTTGTTTTCAAAACATTAAAAGCAGAAAATGAGTGCGACTGCTACCCGTGTAGTTTTATTGTAACTACGAAGAGTAGATGAGACATTAGGTGGGTATAAACCTCATATAGCATGACAATCAAAAACTCACGACAAGAACATCTTTGAAATAAAAACAAGAAATGTCAGAGTTCTTTTGTTTGACATATTAATTTGTAACTATGTTTTTTAAAATTGTTGAATTTTCTTTGACCCTTTCTGAGATACAATTATAAATCAAGTCATCAAATAGAGAGTTAAATAACCCATCATTCAAAACATCAATATGTCTAGATAATTCACAATGAAAAAATGTGAATTTTATTTTAATATTTCAAGGTATGTACTTTCATCTAAGTTCTGGTTGAAATAAGAAATGTTTTCTGACGATTTCTGATTTCTGAGAGAAAACTAAATCATGTTTTTCTGTTAAATTTAATATAACATCTAAAAATTAAAAAAATAAATATATCAGAGAATTTTAAATTCTGTGATTTAGTTTAAAATGTTCTCGTTTAATTCATACGTAAAATTTTTATATTTAGTTTTCACAAAATTTAGAACCATTACTTAAAATTAAGCATAAGTAAAACTAAAAATGTCACATACTTTATGACTAGGATTTTAATTTTTATGATTTCAAACAACCGTGGTAAAATTATAAAATTTCTGATCCAGGTACTTTCTATCAACAAAATTAATTTATATTAAAACCATGGTTAATAAGTTTTACACTCTTCATGAGTGAGGATTTTAAAAATATTAATTTTAATGGGAAGTAAAATACTCACAAAAATATGTTTTAAAAATATTTAAAAGAATGACATTAATTTCTCAAATATTTGACAAATTGTAAATTTAAATTGCAGGTATAATCACATGAATTCGCTCTTTTTGTTGTTTATGAGGATATTGTCAACATTGGAATATTTTTGAATTTCAATAATTCACCAAACTTACTCTAAAGATAATTACTTTATGACGTGATGAAAGATTGGGACATTTTTTAAATATATATTTGTCAATTACATCTTTGATTTTCAGTCAATAAAAAATATGAAACATAATTCAATTTTAAACCAGTAAAAATATCATTTATTAATTAAAAACGTACGTTAACGTTTTTATGAAAAAGTAATTTTAATAACTCCTACATAAAATAACCTACCTCACATTAAATGATTATAAATGTTTAATATTGCATCAATGACGCTCTGGAAAAACGGTTTTCGAGAATTTCTTTGTCTCAATAAATTAAATTTATGTGAGTAACATTCATTCTTAAATAAAAAAAAATATTTTATTCAAAGGTTTATTAAAATCAAACAAAAAATTATCAAAAGAATATTTTTCAAATGAATTTATTTTTGCACAATGATAAATTTTTAAAACAATTTTATTGGTAAAACGTTCTCATAAAAATAGAAATAAATAAATATGAAACATTAAAAATATGAAATTGAACGTTATATTTTAAAATTATTTATGTACAGACTTTCACTCCCACATTTATCTATTTTTACATTTTTTGGATTTTTTATAAATTATTACTTTATGCTATTTTTTGTTCTATACATTAAAAATTTATGCGAAATAAAAAAATTGCTTTATTTAATATAATATGAAATTTTCCTGAACGTTTATCATATCATTTACATACTAGGATTATTTACCATAATTAAATTCCATTATTTTTAAAAATTAATGATAAAATTTATTATTTTAAAAATTTTGAGTTTCATAATCAATATATCATGGTTTTAATATTAATTCCTGATTAATTTAAAAGATTAAATGTCCATGTCACGATGATGGAAAAATTCAGTCAATTAAATATGTAAATACCTTGCTATATAGATATGAATAACATTAAGCTTGAAATCTCTTCATTTAAAATATTGAAATATGATTTCTTTATTTTTCAACTTTATGTGATAAACATATAAGTTACTATAATTGTCAAAATCAATTTTAAAAATTTCTGTTAAAATTTTAATGTGAAAAGTTAAATGAATGATTATTCTTCAAACATTCTCATATCAGTCATACATTATTTAAGCCTTCATTTTAAGCATTCAGAATATGTTATTTTCATCGTTTTGAAACGTTTATATATTATAATTTAAGATATAAGTTCATAAACATTTTCGAAAATAATATCATTGATTTCAATTAATTAATGATTCTAATAAATGTAATTTGTATATTTTTCTCTCAAAGGAAGTACAGTAATTTTTAAAAGCGTCAAAGTAATTTGATAATATTCAAAGAAGGATTTATCAAAAAGAAAAAGCATTTTATTCATAAAGTAACTGGCATTAATTTAATGTCTGTTTGAATTGTTAAAAAAATTAATTTACATGACTAAGCTATCTGATTATTTTGCTATTCCATGGAGTTTGACAACATATTAATTTATAAAATTTAAAAAAATCTTTCAAGCTGTCTCTTATTTCATTAAAAAATTTATTCTTATATTTATTTTTATTTTATGACCATGAAAATTATCTTTATATATTTCATCATCATTAAATTGTTAAACCTCAACAAATTTATTGACGACAAATATTAAAAAACATAAATGTATCAATATATGAAATGCTTCAATATAGTATGTAAATTAATATTTCCATGTATATTTTGATTTATTTTTAAAAAGATTTTTAAACAAAAAAGGATCTAAAATTAAAAAAAATTTAGACAGCTTAATGTATCAACCACAAAGTATAAAAAGATGCTGCTTACGGCATTGAACTTTTCATATTAGTGATCGGTTACATAAAAACAGAATTACTTTTATTTACAAAAATATTTTTTCAATTTATTGAAAAAATATTTAATCTATGAGACTGTATAATGGAAAATAATTTATACTTGAACAAAAAAATGTGAATATTTTTTAAATGAGATTAAATGAATGCGTAACCTTATAAATGATAATATAAATTTATCAAATAAATGATTTTTCATAAACTTAACTCCGTTACACAAGTTTTAATTTTTTATGTTTTCAAGATTTTTAAAAGTTTCAAGTATGAAAATTTTTATAAAACGTTTTATAGTTTCTAGAGAAAGGTAAAATTAAACTGACAAAACATTCATAACTGAAAAATAATTTGGATTGTTTTGGAAATGAATATTATCATTGTAAGAGACATGTTTACATTTAAGTAAAAATTATATTCGTATATTAATTTGGTTTTATATATAGGTTACTTTTAAAAATAATCATAATATAGAATGCAAAAACATCATTCTTTGCTTTTAAATTAATTTCAAATATTTTCGGATTATAATCAATTCGAGATACCTCATTTTCAACCATGCTTTAAAACATAAGCATGCTTTTGATGATAGATAAGCTTAATATTATTTTAATTTAGTCTGAAAACAAAATCTTTTTTCACCGGTTTTCTATCATCGTCAAAACTTAGCTGCACATTTAATTTGATAACATGTTCATTGTATTAAATAAATTTTACTTTTTAAATCATTATGAAGCTCTTTGTTCATTTTCACAAGTTTACATAAATGGCCGATCAGTTTTTTGGAAAGTATTCAACGTATGAGATATTATACATTGATTAATATTTATCTTAAGTGTCGCTAAATGATCTTTAACGATTTATAATGCAATATTTATTAAATATTTGATCATAATTTTTTCTATTCTCAACCAATAGAAGTAACTACTAATGTAAATATGTATTGGTTTACAGACCTTCTTAAAAAACTATGATAAATTTTTATTTTTGGTTGAAGATTTTAGATATTATTTAAAGTAAAAGACGATATTTTTCTCGAACTTTAAATTGACAAGATGAATGAAAAAGTGGTTAATAAGAAAGTTATTAACTCATTAACGATACATTTCTTCTTAGAACTACTTGTCTTGTGAATAAATAACCAAAAATTAATTTCATACATATCATGTGCTGAAAGATAAACTCTCATTCGAAGATAAAATTATAAAAAATTATATCGGTATTTTTACTTTATTCATTTGACGCTCTTTGTGAAAATTCAAGTTCTCTATATTTTGAAATTACTAAAATCTTTCCCACCAAATATAATTAATTTTCTAACTGACAAAAAATTGGAGTCAGCTTAATTTATCTTTTATTAATTGACTGAATTTTTACTATTTATCGAATTATATCATCTTTATCCAGATTATAAATCTTTTCGACATTTCAATAATTTTTTTCCTCCTTTTTACTTAAAAATAAATTTTAACTTATATTTGAGTCTAAATTGTAAGAATCTTATATGAGTTTGATTTTTCTGTTAAAAATAGAACCTTTTAATGTTCGATGTTATCTTTGTCATTAATAATATGTATGAATGTCAAAAAATTTTTACTACAACTTTATGTGCATTTAAATATTATAGACATTATTTTCTTTTAAATGTTATGTGACTTTCACAAAGAACAAACCTGGCAGAAGTAGTATTTCATTTATAGGACGAGCAGATGTTGAGAATTGTTGAAGTGAAGATCGTACACTACATGACTCTGGAAAATGTCATGTATCTTATGTACAAAGAAACTGACTCCTACAAAACTTAGTATAAAGAGCTGATTGAATCGCCTGTATACACGTTAACTCACTAAAAACACAAATTGATTTGTTAGGTTCATATTTGTTTTAACAGCTTCTTTATTAAGCTTAATTTTGATAGATGAATTTTGTGTATACCCTTAAAACATACAAAATTCTACTTTTAAAAAAATTGTTTTTTAAATATATTCTAAATTCGTTTTATATATTTTTATTTATGAAGCTTGTCGGAAAATTTTTACAATTCTAAAATAATACATTTTATTACGAGAGGTCTTTATCTACATTACTTAAATCCAAATAATGTATTTAAAAATTTAAATAGGGGGTTTAGCTTGCAATTAAGTGTCTTATATTTGAATCAATTAAAAAAATAAATTTAGTATATTGATCACAGTTAGATTTTATATTTTTAATGAAAAATAAGAAATAATAAAAAAAATTAATTGTCTCGCGTGTAAAAATATTCCAGGAATATACCAGAAGCCTGCATATTTTAGTTTTATCTCTAAATATATGATGTAAACGAAGAATATAGGCAGATAAAAGACATATCAAATGTCTATATCTCAAGTATTTGTATTTTTCATTTCAATAGTTGATAAAATTATTGTTTTATCATCATTAAAACTATAATCTTACCTTTAAAGTTACGATCTAAGAATCCAAAATAACGCATGTAATTCGCTTAACTAATCATCTATTTTAACAATAGGAACTCCGTCATATATCATGAACTAACTTTAAAATATTTTTTAATATTAAATATCTAAAAACAATAAGATATATTTCTGAGTCAAGAATGTACCTATGCGAAAAATTATGACATAACAATACACCCACCGTAATAAAAGCACTCTAAATTTAATCTTTTTCGAAAATTTCAAAAAAAAATATTAAAAAGTGATTATGTAGATTAAAGATTTTTAAAACTTATTCTGTGGTTCATAAGACAATATGGATCTTTATGAATATACCAAAAGACTTCCCCCAATTTAATTCTTTTCGTAGAATATCTTCTGCAAATATACAATTCAATAAAACTCACAACACCATAATAAGAAATGAAAATTTAAATAAAATAATCAAAATTAATATTAAAATGAAAACTCAAAACTGAGTAAAATAGTCGAATTTTCTAAATACGACACAGTTATAGTTTTCATGGCGTAAATCTTAACATTTAAAATCAAACAATAAAAATTTTAATGAAAATATAATTTTATGTTCCTAATGCCTTCAGAAAGCAAAACTGAAATATTACTGACATAAAAATCACGTAATTTTTGTTAGGTTATATTAAGGTGCAAATTACATAATTTATAGATTTGGAAATAATTGATAAAGTTAGCTTATTTAAAATAAGCATTGATCAAGATTTCCTTTAAAATTAAAAAATTAAGAGAAAAGAATTTCTCACAAATTATACCAGGAATTTAAAAATATTATAAGAATATTAACAGTCATATTTAAATAAATATTAAATTCTAAATTTTATTAACGTCCATTTAATTCATAAGTAATTCTTGAATAAATATTACTATCATTTCAATAAAGCTGAAACCATTAAAAGATTATCAGTCAACCAGAATTAATTCTTACTTTATTTTCAGCATTCAAAATCATAAAAACAACAATAATTGAATTTCTATAAATGTAAATATAAAAAAAATGATGTGTACTCTCGAACATATATTAATCATATCAATAATTTGAAAACTATTATCTTTATTTTTGAACATTATCTTCACAAATATCATTATATGAATTAAATTTGATAAAATTACAGATTCGAATAAAGTTAGATTTTTGAACTTTTTTGATAGTTTTTTATGTTTGAGTTTATTTTAAAGAATGAATTTTGTCTTGATGAGATTCTTACTTAAATTTGAATAAATATAACCTGCTACTCGGAGGAGATCATAAGTTCATTAGGTTGATCTTTTCTGCTTCTGTTAGCTTACATTGGTTGTGATGGATGAATTCATCATTGAATCTTAAAACTTTCGAGCCATATGATATTACCAAATATGTAAAGAACATCGAATTATGTAAGAGATTTGCTTTTGAATGCATGACTGCAAAATTGAGTTCAGGCATGATAAGATGTAAAATTTAGGAATGATAATGGATTATGCCATTCTATTGAAAAATTTGATGATTGTGGCATATTGTCTTTTCTACAAGAAACTATAAGAGCTGTCTTTTTAAATAAACGTTTTCTCTCTCCTTGATCATACTAGTGCTTGACGATACATAGATAAGTAACCAATAAATATCGTTGATAGAGCAGAATAAAAATTATCGTCATCATTGTTCTTTGCAACTGTCGAGATATCAAATAAAGATAAATTAATACAATTAAGAAAAATATATTCCTTATCAGACGAGTTAAAATTGATTACGATTGAAGAAAACGTCAATTGTATATAAAAATGGGAATGCGATTAACGAATTCAAATATGCCAATATTTTTTCACATTGGATAATAGTACGTTTCAAAAGAGTATGCTCAGTCCATGTCATCGACCATAATAATAGAAGTGTTTAAAGTGCGCATAAGAACTATTAAATTGAAACTATAAATACCTTTCAATTAAAGACTGAAGGTAAGACTGGAAATAAAATCATTGAAAGCGATTCTTTGTTTTATTTTTGTCTAATAATCTTTTCAAACGATTGTTTCCCCTATTCATACCTTAATTTACGACTACGATTTTGAGATAAGTTGAAAATTATCCCATAATGAAAATTGGACAGTATTTTTTGTTTAAAAAATTTATGTATTTAGATAGATTTATTCATTTTTATATTTTTGTGGATAAAACTAAGGATTGCATTCCTGGTTTAGATTTTATTCGTTCCTGTGCAATAAAGTTGAATTTCAATGGTTACAACAGAATAAAAATACTTTGCTAAATTATTTTTATGTTGGAAATCTACGAATTACATAATTAGTCGGTTCAAAATTTTCATAATGCTACAATATTTATCATTCTTCGGTGAATGATTTAACCATATACTTATACAAACATAGGCAAAATTTTTCTTCTTCTGCTAAAAAATCTGTTTATTAGTCATTCCGTAAAATTAATCAATGACACAATATATCGGGAATTTCTTCGAGTTATACATTTACATTTGAGAAAAATAGTCAAGCCATAACTCGATGATATGCCTATAAATATTGACTGAGAACTCACATAAACTCTTTATTCTAGCACGTTGTGAACGTAAAAAAGGAAAAGATTCACAATTATGTTTATTATAGATTCACAAAAAAACTATTAAGAAAAAATGAATTCCAACCCCCTCTATTTATAAAATTCAAACCACGATTTCTGAGATGTTTAATATTAGTTTTATTGCTTTGACACAACAAATATTTTCGCATATCTCGTTATAAAAACAGGAAAAATTGATTTAAGTTTTAGCAATGATTTAGAAATTTTCTGATTCAATGTAACATCATTTATATTAACAATGACCCAGAAATTTTTCAAAAGTTTATGAAAGAAATATTCTTGTGTATGATTTATATTCTGGTAAATCTTTATGAAACTGTATTGTTTACTGAAGGGAAAAAACTTATCAGCTATCAGTAAAAGAAACATTTTCAAGGCGATCAGATGATTTTTAACGACGAGTTTAAATTAATCTAAATTTAGACTTCAACTATATCCTATTTAGAGTATACCATTTGTGAAATATGTATGTAGCCAAATTGGTATTGAGTTAAAGTGGTTAAAAATTACTCTTGAGATACAAATTGCAAAGAATGAAAAACATTCATTGGATTCTTTTTTTTATTTTCGTAAATATGTGAAACACTTTGTAAAAATAATCAAATCATTTGGCTAAATTGTGAACAATCAACATGATTTTACATGGAATCAGGACATTCATGATACATTTTCATCTATTAAGTTGTTAATATTCTTTAAAACATTATTTTAAATGTCTTGATCGTCTCATTCCATTTGATTGATATTATGACGCTAACAGTATCTCACTTTTTGCGATTATAGAGCCGATCTGACATGTGATTTCATACCCTTGTCGAACATTTAAAAACAAAGAAAAATTTATCTTATAAGAATTTTAATATTTAGTAGTTATTTTTGTTTTATAAAATGTCGAGAAAAATTTTATTAACATAACTTCTAATTGTTTAGCCACACCGAACCCTTGAAAAAGTTGTTTAACAATAAATTTAGAAATATAAGAGTAGGCAAAAGGGTTATCTAGATAAGTGAATTTGACCTATAATTGGCGTATTAAAGAAGAAAATATAATTCAAATGAATATGAATTATAGCGAACATTGTTTATACGACTTAGATCCTTTGATATACTGTTAAAAATTTAGAGGCGCAAGAAAATTATGAAATTCTAATTTTATTTTGTCAATTTAACAAAAATTCAGATTTATAAATATAATTTAAATATCACGTCAATTTAAGATTGTCTATGGTTATCTCTCTTAGGTTTTCACATCTAAATGAGGTTGAAAAAGTAAATCTGTAGTTGACATTCTTAAAATATTAGAAATTAAATTACTTGAGTTTTATAACGACATATC
Source organism: Neodontobutis hainanensis (assembly GCA_024349245.1). Lineage (NCBI taxonomy): Eukaryota > Metazoa > Chordata > Actinopteri > Gobiiformes > Odontobutidae > Neodontobutis > Neodontobutis hainanensis. Next base: position 121,311 of record JALDNG010001561.1, read on the forward strand.
TTTAATCTGACGTTTTTCAAAGGATAAAACGTTACAGAGGGCAAATAGAATTTTTATTGTCCTTAAATTAAAAATGACACATATTTATGTACCATGGATTGTTTTAAAACACAATAAAAATAATTTCAGTTAAAAACTCACCACTATCTCTTATAGTCAGAAATTCATGGAAATTATTTTTCTAAACATTCTTGAATTTCCATGTGTGAAGTCTATGATAAAATAATTGGGCAGCAATATTATTCAATAAAATGTTTATTTGCTGTGCCACACATTCTTATCAGAATTAGATTTCAAAAATAAACGAATTTTTGAAAATTCTTGCCATTTTAAATTTTCTTAGGTTATCAATTAAGGCAAGAGATTCCCAGGTTCGAATATTTTATGTATCTTTGACTCTGATTAACATGGAATAAAAAATTCGCATTCAATTAAATATCATCCAAAAGGAAGGTTTTCTCATTAAGAGAGCAAATTGAAAAATTGGATCAACAAATAAATCTTAACTAAGAAACACAAAATTGGGAATATGTTTAGTTTACTATCGTAAACGCATATAATGATGCTCAACGTTCCATCGTCAAAGCTTTCACCTTAAGAACAATGTTTGGTCAGTGACAAAGACATATGATCTTTAGTTTAATTTAATAACTTTTCAAGATAATATAAGATATTGGAATGTCCATGAACTTAACCAGGTTACAATTTTGTATGAAATAAATTTTGAACTAAACACCCATCAAATTAACAAAAATTATACCCCGCAAATTGATAATGATCAAGGATAAATCTTTCATTTGTCAAATTGTTTTCAATTAAAGCACAATTACACTCATTTGAGTGGTGGGAATTAAAAAAACTGGTGCATGAGGGAAAACAACATGATCACTAGCAGAGACAAAAAAGAAAGATTCCGTTGATGAAAACAGCCAGATGAATAACGTTAAATGATTGATGACCTTACGGAATCATATTTAAAACCAAATAAACCCAAAATAATTATTTTAAATTTTTAAAATCGATCAATCGAATTTGAGAAGATCAAACTTTAGGTTTCAAGAAGAATACAAAAATAAACATATATATTTTATAAATAACCTTTGGAGATGCGTAAAAGATGGATATATAGAGTGAGTCTGGGGGATCGTATTCTAATACGATTAATTATATAGATCGTTATAAACTTACATTGAAAAATGATATTTAATTTTATTCGATAGATTTTGTAAATATAATTAAGATAAAAAATATGCCTAAAACCTCATATAATTTTATTTTCATCTTATTTATTTTTCAAGATAAATAAAAGAAATAAATTTACATATTTGTTAAAAATCGTTTATTTATTGTATATTTTATCTTTAAGTATATTTACATGAAAGTATCATTCGATAGATTATTATTGTAAAAGAATTGAAATTATTGAATAATATTTATTATTTTCATTATTTTAAATGAAATTAAAATTTTGTGATGCTTCGATGTTTCAATTCCAAATAACTCAAATGGAATGATATATGATAAATAATCGTATGTTTATGAAGAGAGATTATTTAAATAAATTATTAATATATTTTTAAAGCCACATTTAACTTAAATATACTTCATAAGGTTAAATTTGTGAATAATAATATCATGAATATAAAAATATTGTTTATTTTATAGTAGAAAGCGAATATTTACATTGGTTTATTTATTAATTTATAATTATCTGAATTACAATAAATAATATTAGTTTTTTGAAACAAACAGAGAATTATTTTCAACTGATATTCTATCTTAAATTTTTCTTTTCATTTACAAGGATATTTTGGAATTTAATTTCGATATTTTGAAAATATTTATCATTTTAAAGTTGTCACAATATTGTCGGCAATTCAAAAACATAAATTTAAACATTTATATTTTGAAATTGATCATCCTCATAACTATTATGAAAAACCAAAATTAGATTTTCACTTTAATACATTAAAACACCCAATAAAATTTAAAAAAGTAAAAATATTTTGTAAATACAGTTTAAACATTTAACACTAAATAATATAATCTCGTTATAGTCTGTATTGGTGATATCTGAATATTCATATTATTGAAATGACTGGTATTCTGTTTTATTCAAAATTTTTTGTAAATGATCAGGTTTTTAAATTTAGTTATAGCCATTTTATAATAATTTATTTTAATAATTATTTTGCCATATATTTAGAATTCGTTTTGTAATACTATGTCAATCACGAATAGAATGTCGGGCCTGTATAGTCTTGATCTATGTTAAATTAAGGATGTTTTTGATGATTGACAATGAAATACTACTTTTCAACATTTTGATAAATGTGAATCATCGGAAATAGAGTAAGTTTTTCCCGTTTGTGTTATCAAGATTTAATCAATCATCATAACATGTTTTTAATCATATCTACGATTTTAAGAAATGACATAGACTTTAATGCTGTCATATATTCCTTTAAGTTTTGAAATCAATGAATGTCTATTTAAATTATAATAAACGACGGTTATATTTTTTATGGTAAACTGATTTTAATTGTTTGGTATTTTAAAAGTTAATAATAAACGAAAAATGAGATAATTAAAGAATAGGCGTGAGATCCTTCGTATATTTCCTTTCTTAATTATTTCAATTTTATGAAATCCATAGTTAGCATCATGGGATGATTCAATATTTAATTATTCATCCTATTTTTATTGTGAGGATGAAAGAGAGATAAAACCTTATAATTTATAAATGGTGTTAATTGAGCGAATTTTGATGAAATTTGTTCAAGTAAAATTACTTATCTAAATTTTGTTGATAACGAAAAAATTTTGATGATATAAATTAAAAAAGATTTTTTTATTTCAAATCATGAAAAAAATGTTTGAATTTAAAATGAAGTGTTTAAAAAATTAAAATGTACTTGTTCTATAATATGGTACATTCAGAATCACCTGACGAGACTTGTGATCGAAGTAATTATTTGAGTTAAATTTTCAATGGAAATATTAAATATAGCACTCTTCTAGGTATAAATTAAAGATACAATTACTTAATTGATAAGTATATAAAAACAAATTATTTAAGAAAATTTCATTTTTCTATCAATCATTCACAATACTTTTATAATTTTGCAGCTATTGTTTTTTCCGTTCATCCAAATTGGGTTGATTTCCTTATATTATCAACCCTATATTCCATATATTCGTTTAAGATTGATAATTCTAAATTATGTTTTGCGAATTATAAAAGAACTTAAATTTTAAATTTTCTAGCCAGTTTAAATAAAATGGAATTTTTTGAAAAATGTTTGATTTAAACAGTTAACACTCAATGGAAATAACTATTTTGGTTTTATTTATCAACGATAAAAATAAAAATGTTATATTTCGGTTAAATTCGCTTAAATTATTTTTAGTTTGAAATTTTAATACATGTTAACCATGTGTGATATCTACTATAATTGTCTAGTTTCGAGGATAAATTATCAAACTTAAAACATTTCTGATCTATTCATCATGATAGTTGTGTTTAAATCCATTGAAAATTTTGATTCGTATTTGATTGTTTTTCTTAATTTAGAACGTAGCTATCTGCCAATACTACTTTGATCTTATAACGAAGTAAGAATCATGTTTTATCCTCGAACCGAAAATTGGAGAATCAATAAACGCATATTTAAACGATACTGTCATTTCTAAAAGATCTAATGAATATATTATTTTTAAAATCTTATGTTAGAAAATTTTAATTGATTGATATTTAAAGATTCAGGTTATTTATGGTTATTTATTAAATATTTTATTCTTATATCATTAAAATGAAAAATAAAATCTATAATTTTGTCATAAATGTTACAGATTAAAAGTTGGGATATATGAACTTTATTTTGAATTGAGAATCTCTAAAATATCCATTATAATGAAATAATTATTAAATTCTGTTAGATTTGATCACAAATTTTTGAATAGGAAATAGATGCAATGGAAATAATCATTATGTGATGCCAAATTATGTTTTCTGAAAAATTTTTTGAGTTTTTAATTCACAAGTGATTCAAAGGATAATTTTAACTTTTAAAAGTCAAATTATTTAAAATTAATTATTTTTAAAAATAAGAAAATTAATTTCAATTATAATTGTAGATATACACGAATTTAAAGGATTCTTCTTATGCCTCGGAGGTAGCATTGAATAGAATTTTGTGCCATTAAAGATTAAGAATAATTATTCAATCTTGTGAGTTAAAACCGTAAATATGAAATCATTTATCAAATGTATTTTTTTATAATGGTTTAAAATATTTTTAGAAATTTTTAAAAGTTCACGTTGAAATATTTTCGACGTAAAGTCGTTTTAATTGAATATCATGCATCAGAATGAACGTCATTTTTGGAACTCAGGAAAAATATTTGCTAAAATAAACATAGTTTTGGTTAAAAACTCCACCACTATCTCTTATAGTCAGAAATTCATGGGAAATTATTTTTCTAAACATTCTTGAATTTCCATGTGTGCGAAGTCTATGATAAAATAATTGGGCAGCAATAGTATTCAACAAAATGTTTATTTGCTGTGCCACACATTCTTATCAGAATTAGATTTCAAAAATAAACGAATTTTTGAAAATTTTTTGCCATTTTAAATTTTCTTAGGTTATCAATTAAGGCAAGAGACCCAGGTTCGAATATTTTATGTATCTTTGACTCTGATTAACATGGAATAAAAAATTCGCATTCAATTAAATATCATCCAAAATGAAGGTTTTCTCATTAAGAGAGCAAATTGAAAAATTGGATCAACAAATAAATCTTAACTAAGAAACACAAAATTGGGAATATGTTTAGTTTACTATCGTAAACGCATATAATGATGCTCAACGTTCCATCGTCAAAGCTTTCACCTTAAGAACAATGTTTGGTCAGTGACAAAGACATATGATCTTTAGTTTAATTTAATAACTTTTTCAAGATAATATAAGATATTGGAATGTCCATGAACTTAACCAGGTTACAATTTTGTATGAAATAAATTTTGAACTAAACACCCATCAAATTAACAAAAATTATACCCCAAATTGATAATGATCAAGGATAAATCTTTCATTTGTCAAATTGTTTTCAATTAAAGCACAATTACACTCATTTGAGTGGTGGGAATTAAAAAACTGGTGCATGAGGGAAAACAACATGATCACTAGCAGAGACAAAAAGAAAGATTCCGTTGATGAAAACAGCCAGATGAATAACGTTAAATGATTGATGACCTTACGGAATCATATTTAAAACCAAATAAACCTAAAATAATTATTTTAAATTTTTAAAATCGATCAATCGAACCTGAGAAGATTAAACTTTAGACTTCAAGAAGAATACAAAAATAAACATATATATTTTATAAATAACCTTTGAGATGCGTAAAAGATGGATATATAGAGTGAGTCTGGGGGATCGTATTCTAATACGATTAATTATATAGATCGTTATAAACTTACATTGAAAAATGATATTTAATTTTATTCGATAGATTTTGTAAATATAATTAAGATAAAAAATATGCCTAAAACCTCATATAATTTTATTTTCATCTTATTTATTTTTCAAGATAAATAAAAGAAATAAATTTACATATTTGTTAAAAATCGTTTATTTATTGTATATTTTATCTTTAAGTATATTTACATGAAAGTATCATTCGATAGATTATTATTGTAAAAGAATTGAAATTATTGAATAATATTTATTATTTTCATTATTTTAAATGAAATTAAAATTTTGTGATGCTTCGATGTTTCAATTCCAAATAACTCAAATGGAATGATATATGATAAATAATCGTATGTTTATGAAGAGAGATTATTTAAATAAATTATTAATATATTTTTAAAGCCACATTTAACTTAAATATACTTCATAAGGTTAAATTTGTGAATAATAATATCATGAATATAAAAATATTGTTTATTTTATAGTAGAAAGCGAATATTTACATTGGTTTATTTATTAATTTATAATTATCTGAATTACAATAAATAATATTAGTTTTTTTGAAACAAACAGAGAATTATTTTCAACTGATATTCTATCTTAAATTTTTCTTTTCATTTACAAGGATATTTTGGAATTTAATTTCGATATTTTGAAAATATTTATCATTTTAAAGTTGTCACAATATTGTCAGCAATTCAAAAACATAAATTTAAACATTTATATTTTGAAATTGATCATCCTCATAACTATTATGAAAAACCAAAATTAGATTTTCACTTTGAATACATTAAAACACCCTTTAAAATTTAAATAAAAGTAAAAATATTTTGTAAATAGAGTTTAAACATTTAAACCTTAATAATATAATCTCGTTATAGTCTGTATTGGTGATATCTGGATATTCATATTTTTGATATGACTGGTATTCTGTTTTATTCAAAATTTTTTGTAAATGATCAGGTTTTTAAATTTAGTTATAGCCATTTTATAATAATTTATTTTAATAATTATTTTGCCAAATATTTAGAATTCGTTTTTGTAATACTATGTCAATCACGAATAGAATGTCGGGCCTGTATAGTCTTGATCTATGTTAAATTAAGGATGTTTTTGATGATTGACAATGAAATACTACTTTTCAACATTTTGATAAATGTGAATCATCGGAAATAGAGTAAGTTTTTCCCGTTTGTGTTATCAAGATTTAATCAATCATCATAACATGTTTTTAATCATATCTACGATTTTAAGAAATGACATAGACTTTAATGCTGTCATATATTCCTTTAAGTTTTTGAAATCAATGAATGTCTATTTAAATTATAATAAACGACGGTTATATTTTTTATGGTAAACTGATTTTAATTGTTTGGTATTTTAAAAGTTAATAATAAACGAAAAATGAGATAATTAAAGAATAGGCGTGAGATCCTTCGTATATTTCCTTTCTTAATTATTTCAATTTTATGAAATCCATAGTTAGCATCATGGGATGATTCAATATTTAATTATTCATCCTATTTTTATTGTGAGGATGAAAGAGAGATAAAAACCTTATAATTTATAAATGGTGTTAATTGAGCGAATTTTGATGAAATTTGTTCAAGTAAAATTACTTATCTAAATTTTGTTGATAACGAAAAATTTTGATGATATAAATTAAAAGATTTTTTTATTTCAAATCATGAAAAAATGTTTGAATTTAAAATGAAGTGTTTAAAAATTAAAATGTACTTGTTCTATAATATGGTACATTCAGAATCACCTGACGAGACTTGTGATCGAAGTAATTATTTGAGTTAAATTTTCAATGGAAATATTAAATATAGCACTCTTCTAGGTATAAATTAAAGATACAATTACTTAATTGATAAGTATATAAAAACAAATTATTTAAGAAAATTTCATTTTTCTATCAATCATTCACAATACTTTTATAATTTTGCAGCTATTGTTTTTTCCGTTCATCCAAATTGGGTTGATTTCCTTATATTATCAACCCTATATTCCATATATTCGTTTAAGATTGATAATTCTAAATTATGTTTTGCGAATTATAAAAGAACTTAAATTTTAAATTTTCTAGCCAGTTTAAATAAAATGGAATTTTTTGAAAAATGTTTGATTTAAACAGTTAACACTCAATGGAAATAACTATTTTGGTTTTATTTATCAACGATAAAAAATAAAAAATGTTATATTTCGGTTAAATTCGCTTAAATTATTTTTAGTTTGAAATTTTAATACATGTTAACCATGTGTGATATCTACTATAATTGTCTAGTTTCGAGGATAAATTATCAAACTTAAAACATTTCTGATCTATTCATCATGATAGTTGTGTTTAAATCCATTGAAAATTTTTGATTCGTATTTGATTGTTTTTCTTAATTTAGAACGTAGCTATCTGCCAATACTTTTGATCTTATAACGAAGTAAGAATCATGTTTTATCCTCGAACCGAAAATTGGAGAATCAATAAACGCATATTTAAACGATACTGTCATTTCTAAAAGATCTAATGAATATATTATTTTTAAAATCTTATGTTAGAAAATTTTAATTGATTGATATTTAAAGATTCAGGTTATTTATGGTTATTTATTAAATATTTTATTCTTATATCATTAAAATGAAAAATAAAATCTATAATTTTGTCATAAATGTTACAGATTAAAAGTTGGGATATATGAACTTTATTTTGAATTGAGAATCTCTAAAATATCCATTATAATGAAATAATTATTAAATTCTGTTAGATTTGATCACAAATTTTTGAATAGGAAATAGATGCAATGGAAATAATCATTATGTGATGCCAAATTATGTTTTCTGAAAAATTTTTTGAGTTTTTAATTCACAAGTGATTCAAAGGATAATTTTAACTTTTAAAAGTCAAATTATTTAAAATTAATTATTTTTAAAAATAAGAAAATTAATTTCAATTATAATTGTAGATATACACGAATTTAAAGGATTCTTCTTATGCCTCGGGAGGTAGCATTGAATAGAATTTTGTGCCATTAAAGATTAAGAATAATTATTCAATCTTGTGAGTTAAAACCGTAAATATGAAATCATTTATCAAATGTATTTTTTTATAATGGTTTAAAATATTTTTAGAAATTTTTAAAAGTTCACGTTGAAATATTTTCGACGTAAAGTCGTTTTTAATTGAATATCATGCATCAGAATGAACGTCATTTTTGGAACTCAGGAAAAATATTTGCTAAAATAAACATAGTTTTGGTTTTAAAGAATAAAAATCAAAAATCATGGAGTAAAAATTTTTAGTAAGAATAAAATGCGTTTGTAATAACATTCATAATGTGTTAAATATTTTGAATTATCAATAACTTTGAACTATCTAAGTGAAAATAAACTTTTTAGAAAGTGTTTATCATGAATTACTTAAAAATATAATAATGTTAATTCCTTTCTCTTTTTAAAAATAATATATTCTTAGAAGATTGCATCGATGTGATTGAACTTTTACTTGAACTATCTTTTGAAAAACTAAAAAATTTAATTAGATAAAAAAATAATATACTTAAATTTATAATTTGACTTCATAATAAACTTTAGAGAGAGAATTATAGCCTCATTAAAAATGTGCATAAAGAAAAGTTATACTTACTAAAAATGGAAACGTTTCAACAGATATAATTAATAATGTATTATCTCTCAAAAGATGAATGACATTAGTTTTTTAAATGAAAAAAAAATTTTAAACAATCTTGATGCAAATAACTTGTTATGTAATGTTGAAAATATAAAAATGGTTGAAACATGGTAAACATCAATAAGTAAATAATTGTTTTGAAGTGCGATGTAAATAAATCATTTAAAGTTCACAAAATTAACTGTTGAAAACAAATATAATTTTAGTTTATAAATCTAAGAATATTCTAGAATATCTATTGAATATTATTTGAAAAATTCATATTAAATCAATTAGTGTTCTATTAATTCTAACTTAAACGAAGAGATTGTTGAATTGCGATTTTTCCACATTCATAATACATATAATGTTAACTAATTCAATGTTCTTTATTATTGTACTTCTATCATAATATTTAACAATCATAATTTTATTTAATCAGTATTTAATATGATATCAAAACGGAATTTTAAGTGAAAAGAAATATCTTAGAGTTAGGTGTCTTTTGTTAAATATGAGTGTCTTGATTCATATAATTTAAATCAAAATATATTATAACATTTTCATGAATTGTTTTGCTTTATTTTTAATCTGAAATTAGTTTACAAAAATAACTAGTTTAATATTATACTGTGAATATAAAATAACATAAAATCTACTCTACATTAGAAGAAACTAATGTTTAAAATATTTTACCTTTTTTTATATTGTATAATAGCTTTAAATATTCCATTTTTATAAATATAATCTCAGAAAAAATTTCTCACGGGGATTTCTTTTTAAAATCTAGAATTTTGAAGTATTAGACAGTTATATTGTTAAAAATGAAGATTTATTGAATTATTTTAAGTTTTTAGTTTAAATATGATAAAAAGTATTTATTTATCAAAAATGTTTTAAATAAGCATGATAGATTTTTATTATGATGAGATATTATTTCATAATTTGATCAAATATTTAAATTTACTATTAAAATTATAAAATGCTACAATTAAATATATTAAACAATAATCACATATTTTTAATAAAAAATAATTTTTGCTAGAAATGAGACTTTTAACATACCTTTAAAAATCGTTTTAAAAAGATTATTCTTACAAAATGAACATTAAATAAACTTAATTAAAATTTGAACTCATAAAATCTATCATTCCTGAATTAAAGATTAAAAGACAAACAATTGAAGAACTCTGTTAATGTTTGATCCATACATTCATAATTAAGATGAATGAACAAGAATAAACTTTAAATTAAGTGCTATATAGAATAATTATAAGTGAATAATGAGACAAGAAAAAAGAAGCGCATTTTTATTCCGAAAGCTATCTTTTCGATTGTGAATAAATCAAAATATTAATGTCAAAAAACAACCAAAATATATTCTGAAAAACACATAATCTGAAACAAAAATCTGTTATAAGGAAGCATTGAACCGCTAAGTATTTAAATGCATATCTATAATGATCATTACAGTCAATCCTGAAATTTATTATTTAAGAATATCATTCAATTTGTTATTTAATTTAAAATTAAAATTAATATTTTCGGTTTGATTTAATCATTTATTTCAATCGTTATTTTTCACCATGTATAGTTATGATACGTAACTTATCATTCAAACATGTTGTAAGTATTTATATATACGAAATTTGATATCAAAAGTTAAATTATTTTAGAAAATGATAAATTTGTAAAAATATTTATCATAAAAGAGTTGTAATTTCTTTTTGAAAACGCTTCATAAATAAAACGATTGTAAATTAAAAAAACGTAATAATATATGCTTCCTTCAACCAAAAAGAACATAGATGAAAATTTAATAATTTTTAAATTTTCCAAATTTAAATATTTTTAGAAATTAATGTTCTGGACAGCATAGCTTTGATGCATGTGATGTATCCTAATGGTGTACAGAGAGTTATGCTTTAATGACTATCGTTTATGATGTAAATTTATAATTTTAAATTTCAACACATTTAAAATCCTGTGATATCTAAAATATTATCGTTAAATATGTTTAAAATCAAATGAAAACAATTGTCTTTTAATAATTAAAAAAGGCTTTAATAATCGAAATTTTGAAATTTTTATTTGTTAAATAAATAAATAAAGATTTATAATTGTTTCTCAAACATAATTAAAAAATTGATCATCCAAATTTTGAGAGTTATTAAAGGTTTTAATTTTGTAGAATAGTTAAATATTTATCTCAGATTTCATAGTTTGAGATTCTAATGGTGCAACGATATCATCAATCAAATTTAATAGTTTGGATGGATAAATGGTTCAAATTGAATGTTTTGATAAGAATTTTAAAACATCTCAATAAAAATTCAAAAATTTATGTGTGAAATGTATACTTTTACATTTCACAGCAAAATATAAATATGTTGAACAACAAAAATCTAACTGTTAATTACAATGAAATTGATATATATTGTACAAGCAATTAAATAATGATAATTATGTGAATTAATATGTAATACTCATATTTGAAAACAATCAAAATTATAATTACTAAATTCTAAATCAAATTAATTTACAGAAATGATAATTACAATTTTATTTCAACAATCAAATAATATATCATAATGACGGGTAAATTTTTATCTATATCGGTAGATATTTTAATAATATATATTTAACCATTCTCGTGTGTAATATGAATACATTCCTTTTAAAATATTCATACATACCTCTTAAATTTTCAATCATCAAAGAATATTAATTTGTTACTTGATAATTTGATAAAATACTTTCAATTTAATGAACTTGAAATTCGTTAATTGAACAAAATTGTACATATTTAGCAATTTTATCATCTCTATTCTTCCTTATATAATATACTAATTGAACAAAAAATATAAGCTGCAATACATTCATCCATATACCTGCGTTTAGATGATTAAAAAATTATTAATTTGTGTCAGCCGACTTCTCCAAAAATAATTAAAAAAAATATCTAACTTTGAAATCAAGTTCCAAAATATTTAACGACTTATAAGATATAAAGAACTTATTTTTTAACAGAAATCAAAAAGTAATCGAGAAAAACCATTTTTAGTTATTCGATAATAAATCTTTCACCATTTATTCAATATTAATTTTTCATGAATGCTGCACTGTGTAATTTTTTGTCTTTTGTCTAAACACAAATATTTTTATATTATGGGCTAAAAATCCATCTTATTAAGTTATCAGACTAACTTATTAATTCATCAAATGACACAAAATTCAAGAATCCCTGTAAGTTTATTTTACTGGGATTTTCGAATAATATTCATGAAGGTAATTTTTAGTAGTTTATAACAAATAAAGTTTTGTTTCAAAATTGACGGGTATACATATTTGCTTATTTTTCATCTTCTAACTAATTTTATTTCAAAGAATTATTGATATGAGATGTGTTTACAATAATTCAGACTTTCTTAAGGAAAGAACATCTCAATCTTAGTGTAGATTCGACGATATAAAACTGAAAATTCATTAATCTTCTTGTTAATGTCACTAAATGTGATTTTTATCATAATTTAATTATATTCAAAAATGATTGAGATTTTTATTTCGATTGATTCTGCATCATTATTAGATATAGGATGATAAAATTTCGAAACATACATTTTACTACTTTTACTTTTTATGAAAACAGCTTATAAAAATAACTAAAAATTGATAATTTGTAAAAAGTCGATTATAGCGTAAAAATATTAATGTATTTAAAACAGGAAAAACACTTTTCACAATATTTAGCAATTAAATTAAAATTATTCCCTTTATATCGAATTGAAACATAACAACTTAATATATTTATATTTTATTGTCTTATACAAAATTTAAAAAAGTTTCAAACACCTAAAATCAAAGATACATTTATAATTTTATGAAATTTTTGTGTTTAATAGACTCTCTTTTTATTTGAATTTCAAGAAAACAAAAATAAAATCTTTTTTGAAATATTTTATTGTAAATATAAATAATAAAAAAATTCTCCTTCATATATATACTTTGTCATTATTTTGACAGAAAAAATAAAATTATCTAATTAGAGCAAAAGTAATATATTTTTTTTAAATATAGAATTTGTATAAATAAAATTTAATCATAGAGGATTACAAAAACTCTTTTTATTTTGAAATGTTTCATAACAAAAGTTTCAAATGATATATATTAAATAAAATCTTGAAACTTTTCATTCCATTCCCCTTCTTATTTAATAATGATTATAAATAAACATTTACTTCGAAAATATTATTTATGAAATTAAAATTCATTAACTGGTGTGTAAGTAAATTTTACCAAATGAAAATATTGAATTTGAAATATACTAACATTTTGAAAATATTAAATTTTACAAAAAGCGAAAAATGAGAATAATTTGATTTCGATAAATTAATTTCTTTGAATATTAAAAATCAATAAAAAGTATGTCATTTATTTTTATGTTTTATTTGTTTTCATAAATTTATTTTTTATCGACACCTAGTCAGGATACATAAAAAAATGTATGTGGGTTTAATCTACTTTTTATGGGTTGTTAGACTTTGAAAAACTTATTATATGTTATATTTAACTGAATAAAATTAATTTTATTTAAAATGCGTTTAAATTAACTTATAAATCTAAAATGATAGATTCTTATGCAAACATGTTTTGAAATTTTAAATTTAAAAATGAAAAATAATGAACAATTTTGCGTATATAAAATTTTAAACATTAAATAGGCTTATGGAATAAAATATTCTTAAATGTATTTGTATTATTTGGATTTTGTTTTATTTAATTTGAGATAAATCTGAAGATTAATTTATAACATTATTTGTGAAAAATTTTAAAATTTGAAAACTCTCAAATAATTATAAACTTTAGCTTCTTCTAAATAAAAAAACCATAGAAACCGATAAAATAGTATCAACTGAAAATCAACATATAAAAGTATAGAATCAAAATCAAAATCAATGTTTTTATTTTTCAATGATGTAACATTTATAAGATTTATATTAATTTTTAAAACTTTTTAGTACTTGTAATATTTATTTTACGTTATAAATTTTTACAGAATGATAAATTAATTATTTGGAATAAATTAGTTGTGAAGAATCTTTATCTTTTAATATTTCTATGCCATAGAATTATCTTTTCAAAATTCATTTCAACAATATAACTCAAATATGTAACTTAAACAAATATAAAACAGGTATCAGAAACAAATTTGAGATTTATTAATTGAAAAGGTTGTTAAAATGAATTTGTGAAAACAGAATAAATTTTTGGTTCAAAATTCTATAATTTAACTTAAATTTTTATTTTAACCAAAATTCAATTGGTGTATAAATTCTTAAATATTTTCAAAATAAAGACTATTTAGTTTTACAATATTTACATGTTTAAGTTGGGTATTAATATATTTTTACATTTAAAAATTAAAAATATCGCCAAATTTCATTTGATGTAAAATGAAAACTCCGTCTTTAAATTAACACCAACTCTGGGAATTCATTCCTATCATATTTTTTGTTTAGTAATTAATCTGAATGCGTTTCAAAAATATATTTAAACAAACAGCTTTATGTTCATTATATATTTCTCTTGATACCCTCAAACTTAAAATTTTTGAGATTATTAAGAAATAAAAATAAAAATCTAACAGATTACAGGATGAAAATACAAATGTTTTATGTTATTTCACAACATCTATGAAGAAATGTAGATGGAAGTGATGTCAAATTATAAAATTATAATTTTTAATTTGTTATATTTTAAGATTATGCAAAAAACTATCCTCTAATTTTTGATTAAATTTTAACCTAGTTTGATAATATAGATTTAAGAAAGACAGAAATTATAAAACATTCAAATATTTCATCTTATCCATCTTTGTAAAAAATCTTTAGTTTCATGCATTTTTAATATATTAAACTAATTCATGAGGAGTTATAATTTTCAGAAAAATAATTCCATAATTCGTGAATTAAAAAAATAGGGCTCAATAAATCTTAAAAATCTTGCGTAGATAGAATTATCAGTTAAGATTTAAACTACTGAATACAATATCATTTATCTTTTAGATTGATCAAAAACAGATTCATTATTATAATATGCATTACGTTAATTGAGCATAATATGCATTTATTCGCTTATATATAAACAACAAGATTTAATAAAAAGCCTCAAATAAAATATATTTAAAAAAGAAAAATTCAAAATGTTCATCTAAAATTTTATGATTATATATGTAGATGTAGAATATAAATTTTACATCCCGCGAGTTTGATAAAACTAAAACAAATAATTTATTTTTGTAAAAAATAGAAATTTTTAAAGTTTAAAGATATGCTGAAAGGATCAATATTCATAAAATATAATTTTGAAAATAAAACGAAAAAGGGAGATTCTGATCAATTTTATGGTGTTTTGTCTTTGGATAATAGACTCTTGATTATTTTTTTAAAATTTGTTTAAACAGACAACAGCTAAAATTCTTCAGATAAAGATGTTGTTATGTTTTCAAAACATAAGTCTATATTTATTCACATAAAAAATTTTTATAATTTTCAATCGTATCTTAGATATGTTTAAATTGATGTAAATTGAAGATTTGAAAACAATTTACTTTAAGGGTTAAAATTAAGTTAAAAAATATTTGTTGACAAATTAATTAAAAAATTTGTCACAATATTTCAAAGACAAGATAAACATATCCTTGTTTTCACCCTCAATTCATCTAAATAACAAAAATATCTTTAAGTATTTTCATCAGTTTTCATCTTATAACGAATTTACAATTCATTCCAAGTTATGTGATATCTACTTTTCGTTTCACAAATTTTCCTACCATGAACCGTTTTGATAAATTCCTAAAAACATGAATAATATGTTTTTAAAATTTTCTGAAAACCATAAATTACTTCATAATCTTAAATATATTTAATGGTAAACGTTTCACTCCTATTAAAAACAGTTAATTAGTATAAGTAAAATGCAATATTCAAAACTCATAAGAGTTGACTGTAAGCTAAGATACATAAATTTTTAAAATTAATTTACTTTTCATCTGTGAATAACATATTGCATTTCAAACCTTTTTACGGTTAAATGTATTAAATTTCATAATTTATGTTATAAATCCTAGAGTATCCTCAAAATCTAACATATTTGTTTAAAAATCACCTTAAAAACTTCAATAATATATTGATAAATATTCTTGAATATTTTCAGAGATATATTTATTTTAATATATATTTCACCACGAGAGGTCGTTTTTAAATTTTATAGGAAAATTCAAAAATAAAAAAAATAATGCTGCTTAAAGTGTGAAATATGAAAAATCGTATTTCATTTTAATTTTCGAAAAATCTGTTATAACAATTTTTCATTGTTCAGTTTACACAGAAAATAAATTATAATTATTCTTTGATTAAATTATTGTTTATAAACCATCTTTTGAACATTTCAATTTTATTTTTCAGTTGAAAAATAAGCTGTTTTGAATCGTAACATAATTAAAAGTTTTAGAATATATTCATTAAATAATCGAATTACGTTTTCAAGTAAACTTTTTTTAAAGGTGATTTTAAAATCGCATTATCTCTTAGAATTTTGTATCCGAGTGATAAACATTAAACGATTCAAGCTCTTGATTCATCAAAGAAATTTGCAGTTCTCACACAAGATATTTTATTGACAATATACTTGAAATTTTTTGACATCATTTTAAAATAAAAAGTAATATATCACAATTCTTCAAGAATAACTGACTATTTAATGTAATTAGCATTACTTGGACGTTCGAACGTTAAAAAAAAATTAAATTTTCAATATTAGTAGTAATTTTTTTTGCGAATTTATGATAATTTTAACTTTAAAATACTTTATACTTATTCTTGCAAACAATTTCATATTTTTAATACAAGTAAATATTTTACAAAATTTAACTTAGGTGTAATGATAATCTCTTGAGTTGACAATGTTATAAAATTATAAAATCTTTTGGAAAAGTTTAAATTAAAAAGCGGAAAATAATTTTCCCCACAGATTTCAGTTATTAACAAAAATCAAATATTTTAAAAGAAATATTTGTAAATATAAAAGTATTTTTCTTTGAAAAAATAATATCTATCTTATTTTAATTACATTAAATTAAAAATTATTACATTTTTTCTTCAATCGTTTCAATATCATTTAAATATTCCTTGTTTTAAACTCTTTAATTTATTCGTTTGAATTACTTGGAACGCGTGGTTCACAGTTCTCCATATTTTGACTGGAGGAAATATCTTTCAAATTTATGATTAATTTCTGAATCGAGATTTTTTGATTTATTTTTATTTGTTTCGTAAGCTTATCAAACATAACTGTTTTCAAAATATTGGAATTCTTCAATTTACTAGAGGTTTTCCATGAAAAATAACCTTACAATGAGTAAGATTTTAGAATCTCAAATTTAAAGACAAAAGAAGAAAAAATATCATTTATTAATGTATAATCCGATTTATAAAAAAATCTAGATTGATGAAATTAATTTTTTAGGTGCATATAAAAGTCATTAAAATCTTTTGATGTTGATTTCAAATTTTTTTAATAAGCATCTATTAAAATTAACGAAAAGAAACTGTTGCTTAAAAATATGAGAAAACTTCTTTTTTCTGATGAATTTATATTTAAATTCGTTATTTCTATGAATTTATATTGATACGATTAGACGAATCATATATTTATCCATTAATATTAAAAGTTGGAAATTTATTATTTGATTGAACTTAAATATTTTAAAATGAGATTGAGCTATATATTTTGATTGAATTTGATTTTTCAATTATGTTAAAAAATAATATATGTATATAACCATTTTATTGCAACTCTCAAAAAATGTTGCTTCTATTTTATATTATTTCATAATGATATTCACATAAATTTTCATTTAGTTGTTCACCAAAATAAATGAGAGATATTTTTTTAATTCAATTTGGTAAAAATCAAGTTATAAGATATTTTTCATTGTAAATGTATAATTATAGAGAAAAATATTTTTTTATTTTGAAACTATTTTACAATATTTAACATTTTAAACACACAATTTAACTTAAATAAAACGATGAAATTATTGGTTATTTTTATTTTACAAAAAAATAACTAGATACATAATAATAACTAAATCAAAACGATAATAAAATGAAGCTGTTTGTGTGTTAAGATTTACTTTAATTCATTATCTTAAAATTTATAAAATGCAAATTATAAGTCTATTTTGCGTAGTAATATAGAATATGCTCAATAAGTGTTGAGATTTCAAAAATTTTTGATTGCATACATACATGAACTTATTTCAAAGATTTCACGGCATGATTTAAGTTTCTTTTCTTGAATATAATTTCTATCTCTTGGTATCTATTTTCATTATTTTATTCTCCTTCTGAGATAAAAATAATTCTAAATTGAATAACCAGTCAAAACATTTTAATATTACTTATTATGATAAATTACGAAAATTTACGGAATCTGTTAATATATTCATATATTTAATATTCTTTATTGTATACTTAGCTTATTCTTGAAGTCGATTTATAATATTTAATCTTCATATGTTTCGATATTTTTATCTTATTTTTCATAATTTATAAATTGAAATTTTTAACATTTATATATTTTTCAATGATTTATGAATTAATTTAACATAATTCAAAAATATTTTCATTACTTCAAATATAATCTTAAAAATAAATTTACAAAATTAAAATGTATATTGAGGGTGGTTAACATTTATTGATATCATAACGCTCTATTAAATGATTTATAAGAATTAAATAAAGAAATTCGATTTTCATAACCTCATTTTCAAATATATATCTAATTTAAGGTAATAATATTCAAAAGTCATCAAGTTTGAATTTGATTAATAACAAAAAAAATATATTTAAAATGTATTTCCCATTTATATAGATTTTAAATCTTAATTGATAAACCCATGTCAATTTTTTATGAGTAAATTCAATTAAATGAATAACTTATAAATTGGAATAGTTTATCTTTGATACCAATTTTTAGATCTTAGAGATAATTAAGGTTGATCATTATAAAATATGATATACATTAAAAATTCATATTATCTTCTAAATTTCACGAAAGTACATAAAAATATGAAAAAATCGTTTTGAAGGAATCCTTTTTTTGAAAAGATATAATGTTTATACTACACATATAACTTTGTGTTAACTTGATAATCTAAATATAAAATATTTCTCTTTTAATTATTTTTGTTCATGGTTCTTAAAAATTTTCAATATTGATATCCAATAAATGATCAGATAAAGTTACTATTATTTCTCATAATCTATGATTTGAGGTAATTTATTGAGTCATAAATTTTTATACATAATTAAAAAGAATGAATAATTAAAAAAGGTTTCATGATAAATTTAATTCCAAAAAGTCATCTATATTTCCAGAAAATAAAATATAAAGGTAAATTTTAAAAATTCAGGAATTAGCAAAATTTTTTAAATATTAAAATATTTTTTTTATTTTTCAGTCAAATCTTTTGAATATTAATGATCAGCGGAAAGGGTATTATTTAACATTATTAGAATTGAAATTTAATCATGAAGACTATTTTAAATTCTATGATCATATATCAATTACATTAAAAATTAAATTAAATATCAATTTATTGATAATCTAAGAAGAGTTTTCTCAATGTGATTTTACAATAAATTTAAAAAAGCAGTTGAAGACAAAACATATATACTTAACTTGATTCATTTTTTTCTATCATTTGGGCCAGTGTATTTTTTAGTGTTTAATCTAATTTCTTTAAGTCTTATTGATATGAATTTGTTATTCTATTATCTATATCAAATTTGATATCGATAGAATATATTGCATTCCATTTCGAGTTAAAATAAAAAGATACCAAACAGATTTCAGATCAATATTATGCTTAAATGAAAAATTAATTATGAATATTTTTAATGTGCTCGCTTTCTTAAAACCTCGATTTCTCAAAACCTTTATAATTTTACATAAAATGCTTACATCCTTATTGAGAAATATTTTTAAAACATATTTTTTGAAAAGTAACTTTGCCAATATAATTTCGACGCTTAATCATTTGAGATAAGCATTTTTAAATGACTGGTTTTTATAAAATAGTTTTTTTTTATTTTAAGCATAATTTAATTTCATTTATATCTTGTCTCTAAACTAATACTTTTAAAAGATTAATTACTGATAAAATTATTATATATCTAAGTATCTTTAAATTTCAATGTTTAGATTTAAGCAATAAATGAATCATACAGAAATACTATTCCATGGATATGAAAAATTCATCAAGCTCGATTTTTAAAAATGTTTTAATCGAGCTAATATTAATTAATGAACTGAATAAATTCTTACCTATAGATATGATAAAATTCTTTTCATATTAAAAAAATTGATTTTGATTTTTTTCGAAATTACTTTGGCGTAAATTTTATGAATATCAAAATCTACCATTATGTTAATATTAAGTCTAAAAAACATTGTGAAATAAGATATATGTTTTCAAACTTATAGAATGAATGTTTTTAAGTAAAAAGTATCTCGAAAGCTTGAAAAAAATTAGAATATATATTTAAATTTTTTGCAATTATTTAATTTAATAAATTTCCACTTTGTAAATTTTTCATTTTCTTAAAAATATGATCCAGTGTGATACTTTCAAAATTTTTATCAATAAAATATCATTAGTCCAAACAATACAAATGGATGATTGGATATTTAAATCAAATGAAACTGTCATGCTTTTTATGCAAAATTAAAAAATCTCTTTGTTAAAATTATCCTTATTAGTTTCACATACTCTTTTTTGTTGATTTATCAAGTTGATCTTAAAAATCTAAAATTTAGAAAAATTCGCTATTATTAAACTCCAGAATATTATAAATGATTTTCACATCTTAAAACTCAATTGATATCTTTTTAATGAGTGATTACAATGATCTTAGAGATGTGGTTATGGATTACCATGCTTTGAGTTTTTTACAACGGTTAAACTATATTTTTAAAAATCTATAATATTTAACTTTATTATCATATTTTTCTCAAATACACGACAATCGACATTAAAGTTAATTGGTTGCTCCTTAATTTGAAACACTTACACTAATTTGAAAAAAACTTCAAATCATATTTAAAATAACGATATATTATTCGTGTTTCAGATAGATTAAATTTCAATTTCTATGATATTTGATTTTGAAATAAATTTAAAATTTGTGATTATTTTCACAAAATGCATCCAGATATATCGTGATAAATCTTATTATATTGGTTTAATAATAAAATCAAAAAAGTGGTTGATAAATAAATAAAAAGGACTATTAAATTGTTAAGATATCAAAAGAGTCAAATAGATGTCGAGCTGAAAAAATTAACAATAAACCTAAAACAATTTGAATAATAATTTTAAACTCATAAATATCAAGAAGATTCATATTAATTAAGATTATTATATTTAAATATTAGACTTATAAAACGCTCTCACGGTCAAATATAAACTGACTATTTTCTTTCAATCACATTCTCAAGCT
This sequence comes from Neodontobutis hainanensis, assembly GCA_024349245.1. Taxonomy (NCBI): domain Eukaryota; kingdom Metazoa; phylum Chordata; class Actinopteri; order Gobiiformes; family Odontobutidae; genus Neodontobutis; species Neodontobutis hainanensis. The sequence goes on from JALDNG010001561.1 coordinate 143,019, forward strand.
AAGAGGCTTCCCTGAAAAAAATTTAATGTTTTAACTGCTTATAATGGGGCTCTATTGTGCCGATCGTCTCATTTTAGCATTCTTTTAGAATTTGTTTGGCAAGACGTTTCCTAACAGTTAAAACATAAATTCTTAAGGATATCTGAAACAGGAATGTATGATTTAACTATTTTTATCTGCATATTCGTTGAATTCATAAATATTGTTCCTTTATCCATCAAGATTAAGGCGATGTATAATTCATATGATATTCGTATCAGTAATCTTCTTAGAGACATTTTTTTCTTTTCTTCTTCTATAAACTGAATATATCAACTTAATGGTTTAAAGATTTAGATGCTCATCCAACAAAATTCTTTTTTAAACCCTAGATTTGTTTAAAATAATTTTAGAAAAACTAAAAAAACAGGCAGTTAACATCGGCTCGACTTGTTCCTGATAATTTTATAAATATATAAATCTGAAAATTTTTAAAAGTTAAAATCAAATATTCACTTTCATTTGAGCTATTATGTTGATAGTCGATTTGCGACTTTATTGTATAAGTTATTAATTTTATGCAGAATTTTTACATTTCAAAGATTCATACAACCTATACTTTAAATTTTCTTTGTAAAATTTTGATTGAAGATCAATATTCATTTTCTATCTAGAAAACAACAAAAATTTATTCATATTCATCTCATGAATTTTTAGCTTTGAAAGTCAGAATACTTATATACGATCGATCAAAAATAAAAATTTATAATCTTAAAAATGTAAGTAATTTTGGTATGTTTATATCTTTGATTAATGGATAATTTATACTTTTCATTGAAAATGAGAAAAACATAGAAGATCCCTTCTATTTAACACATTATAAAAATATTTTCATAAAAAATGAAAATTTCGAAAATTGAATTTTTAAAAGACAATCTAAAAGATTCTGCAATAATTTTACCAAGAGAAAATATTTGTAGTTCTTACACAAATTAAAATCTTCGAACAACCTTAAACATTTAAAGCATCCTGAAAATAATGTTCATTTTTTCAAAAATTTTAATATCAGTGATGTTATATTTTTTCGGGTTCATGAATTTTTGTCAGTTTTAACATGTAAATTGTGTTTAGAATGAGATTTAAAATATAAAACATAAAAAATTTGAAAAATATAAATAGTTATTTTTAAACCAAGTTTTAAAATTAATTTTAATTTTAACATAAATCAATGAATGGAAAAAATCAAACATTGGATGATGTTAAAATATAAATCTGAAATTTATTACAAAAAATTGTATATACTCTCTTTCTAAATCAAAATCATTGAATTCTTAAGAAATAGTTCTCAATATCAAGTTTATAATAATCAGTATTTTATATTTTAAGTTATAAAATTAATAATGTCCTAATTTTTACATCTTGAGATAAATTTCAAAAAAGTACATCTATTTTAGCTTAATAGCTGTTCTATATTTATATCAACTATTAATTTCTGCGAAGAAATCAAAATAATATTTTTATAATGGGTAAAAATATGTCTACAAATTTCAATGTCTTTTTCTGCCATAAAAACTCAAATTCATGTATCTATCTTAAAAATAGCAAAATAAATCGATTTTCATGTTTGACAGAACGAATCATAACTCATCGAACTTTGATCAAAACGTGAGATCAATGGAGTTCAACGAGCTTTACCATATAGGTAGCATTAATAGTCAAACTCTATTAGTTCTTTTAAAATCTTGAGAATAACAAAACATATCCTTTCACATTATTAAATTAAACCACTTATTTGGTTATCAGTAATAAGAAACTCACTGTCATTTACATCCTTTTGGATTAATATTGATAATAATAGTATATATCTCAGTAATCTTAAAAATTTGAAAATTATTTTTAATTTTTTACGATTGCTTTTAAATCATTTCCACATTAAAACGCTTGTAAATTTTCTGTTGAAGAAAAATAAATGATATTTTTATTCTTCTCATTGTATCTGTCATAAACCTTTACCTCAAAGTTAAACTTTAAAAAATAACGTTTTTAAATTTTATTTTTTAAGTTCAACAAATATGCCAGAATTGACAATTCTAAAATCATACATTTTTAGATATTTGAATTTATGTCTATTTATAAATATTTTAAAAAACTTTCGACGATGATTTAAAATAAAATCTTATCAAAATTAAATTTAAAAATGAAAACGATTTTACTGATGAAATTTTAATGAATTCAAAATTTTTAAACATACATCGAATTTTAAAACAAATAGTTGATTTGTATTGTAAAAATAGAGATGATTTGCTTATTTATTTTTATGCCTTCGTTCAGCTGAAGTAAATTTTCAGTTAAAAAATAAATTTAATAATTAATTATGGATGAATATACTATGAATACAAAATCTAAACTACACATTAAATACGAATCAAAATTAAATTTATTGGGTTTTAAAGGAGTGGTTTTGTATTTTTTTATAACAGATCTGCGTTCTTTTATTATCTTTTCTAGACCACGAATTTTTGGTCAATAAAGTTATTTAAAAAGAGAAAATTTATTTAACCCGCAATCAATCGTCGGTTTTTTAGGTTTTATTCAACTTTCTGGCATTCAAATATTATTTTTTTTCATTTTTCGTTTCTTTAAAAATTAAGATTTATAATGACTAATTTATCGTCATAAACAAAAATCAAAGAGTATGTGATCAACGGTGTTCGTACCTTTATTTTTTGTTTAGATGTAAATTACTCTGTTTTCTCTCATATTGCTTTAATACTATACGTTATTTTATTTAAGTATTGGCTACAAATGTTAAATAAAGGGTTAAACTAAATTTTATTAAATTAATTAAAAATACAAAAATATTTAATCACCTATAAATGAAAAAAAATATTAATAACGCTAAATTAACTAAGATATGTCGACTATAAAACTATTTAATAAAATTTTCCAGAAAACCTTGATTAAAATTAATTTCTCACTTTACATTTAATAAAATATTTTTCACATGGTGTATCCTAAAAATATATTTAACCTCATAGTTAAATTTTTAAAATCATGGAATTAAAAAATAGCTGTCTATGTTTAAAACTACGATCTCACACCTAAGTTATTATTTTTATTTTTTTTATTTTAAGAGATCTATAAAATTTGAAAAGTATGCTATACTTTTAATGAATAAATATTATTTAAGTTTAAATGTATTTTATGATTGTACATTTAATTGCTCTGTGTTTGGTTAATTTTTAGGTTTTTTTATTATTATTACTCCTTTATCTTACTCCCATTTTTAAAATAGATTTTGGGGTAATTCAAACATAAACTATCTTATTTTATTTTTTAACAATAAAACTAAATAGCAAATTTTGTTCATTTAATGTGTTCATTTTAACTGTTTTTATTGCTCAACCCATATTTACACCCAGTTTATTGTTTTTATTGAATAATAAAAGTTTACAAACATTAATAAGTAAAATTTATACAAGCTGTTTGAAAGAAAATTGTGGATTTATTAAACTTAATAATATGAGATCGTCAGCAGATATATATTCGCATATATTTTTAAAATTGAAAATACTTATGATTTTATAAGCATTTATCGCAACTTTCTTGGTTTATACAAAAGGATTTTAAAATTGAAAAACAAAAGGGAGAAATTGACCATCAAAAAGGCTCAATATCTTGGGACCAATCAGACATTTATTTATAGAAAAACAAATTCAATCCAAATTATTCTCTGGGAATTGTAAAAATAAAATGTTAAGATATCCAAAATATGACACATCAGTTTACATACGAGGAAAGCGCTTCTAAACGTGACTGAATCGCTTAACTAAATGGTTTTGTGCATAATATTAAACAAAATTTTCCAATCATTAAAATATTAAAATGTGTATCTTAAAGTAAAAGAAAGAAACATTATTTATTTGCAGATAGTTCAAATGATAAAAGGGTTTTAAAATATGTTATAATATATCCTAAAAATAAATTTAAAAAATGGATAAGATTTTCTTTCTCCAATAATTCACTGGAATTTTTACATTTGTATGAAAATGATTTGATACATTTTTTAAAGCTGGTTCTTTTAACAATTTCGTTGATTTTTAAAAGCACAAAAAATTTAAATTAAACAAATTATTTTTCATAAGTTTTTTACTCTTTAAAGGATCATTCTTAAAAATTTGTTTTTTTATTTCATTAATTTTTTTCAAAGTGAAATAAAAAAAACTTAAAATAACACCTAATTTTGATAATTTGATTAATTTTTGTCAGTACAAAATTTGCTCGAAGGTAGCTTGGAAGTAAAATATTGAATTTTGAAAATATAATTATTCAAATTTTCAATCTGCTAAGTTCCTTTGAATAAATTTTAAAAATCTAAATTATCTGCATTTGGAGTTTGCATAACATTTAAATGTATTTAAAGATGTAAACAAAAGAAAAACATTAAAATAACATAATTCATATCAAATAAAATATTAAATTAAATTTTTCATAATTTATTTATGAATGCACAAATTTATACATATGATAATTTCTTTATTTACGAAGAAAATATCATGAAAGAATGTTAAAATAAAGACACTAAAGTTATTTGGGTTGACATTTTTATAATTATATCACGAATTACATGTTAATCTGTGAAACAAAAACTTTACGATTTATTTTTGAAACACATTTGACATATAATACCTTAATTGATTTTATTTTTTAGGTGAAATCGAAAGTATTATATAAATTTCTATCTGCATTTCTTCAATTAAATGTAAAATACGGGTTTTCAAGAAATTACGCGTTAGGTAAATTAACTAAAAGATAATTCAACTATTTAAAAAAAGAAAAATCGTGTCTTTTTTAAATATATACTTTGAGCTTTTAGTTTAAATGGGGAAAAATATAAATCGCAAAAAATAATACATCAAAAATTCTACGTAAAATTATATTCTGATATACATATTTATTCTGATTTCAAATATGTTTTGTTCTGTGAATCTTTATTTAATGAACAGAGTTTGTCAAATAGTTATTTTTAGCTATGTATTCATCGTTTTTGAGAATTTCACAATTTCTACGTCTAAATAGAAATATTTATCAACGATGTAGAAAATTTGCTATTTAAACCATGATATTATTTATCTATTTTATTCAGTTAAAATTTACACAATATGAAACAAGATAACGAGTTATCACAAAAGAATGTTTTCAAAGTATAGCTATATTTTTTGTTGAATAATTCAAAAAATATTGATTATAATTTTCAATGTAGCCTTCTTCACAACTTATTTATGAAACTAAGTTTTAGATTTATCATTATTGCAAAAGATTAAGATGATATGAATTCTAAAATATTAAAAATAACAAATTTTTTTCAAAATATAAATTGTGACGAATAAAAGAGGTTACCATCTTTCATGTTTGACATGATTTAAATAAAATTAATTCATGGGTTATTTCGTAATAATTTATGGAATATTAATTGTGATTTATGCATTTAACTCAATGTAAAAATTTAATTTCAAAATCAAAAATTTTTATAGATTTATTCATAATAAAGTTAAATATAATCAATTCATCAAGAAAATATATGAAATCAATTTTAAAAGTGATATACATCAACCAGAAATTTAGGATTTAATGCAAAGTTTTAAAATAATTTGTATATGTAAATTATTTTGATGTTCCTTACGCTAAATTTTAATTTTTGCAATGCTGAACGATGATATTTCTATCTTTAAAAATATAACTGTCATTAGTAAAATAATAGTCTGAATATTTAATCAAATTTTGTAAAATTATATTTAATATTTGATGCTGTCTTAGTCCTATGATCTCCATGGATAAATTTTAAGAACCAAAAATAAGATTAAAACAACTTAAGAATTTTACTTCGAGTTAACTTATGGACAAATTATGAATTTCAATGCAAAATACTCCCGTTATACAAAAATTACAATGTTTTAAACTCATATCAACATAATTCTGTATGAATAAATTATTTTTAAAATACAGTTAAAAATAAAAATAATTTTCAAAAATCTGATAATACATTTTGATATGTATTTGAAATATCAAACATTCTATCAAGAATAATTAATACAATTATTGAAGTTATTAGATAAAAATTTGATATCGAAAAATTGACAGTTTACTATCTGACTAAATTTCATCAACATAATTAAGTCATGGAAGTAGATTAAAGGTATAACTTTAGAATATTTGACTCAATGTTATTTTTAGGCCAGGGATATTTTCAGGACAATTTATGTGTTAAGAAATTGAAGAATTTAACTGATAAAGGAACTGCAACTATTTGAAGAGGGTTTTCTTAAGCTTAAAAATAAAAATATAATTTTTAACTAAACTCTGAATAATTGTCAAAATCTTTTGATAACTTGTGCAAATACAAAATTCATAATTAAATTTACCAAATGGTAAGAAGAGAAATAAATTAATTTAAAAACGAAAAATCTAAATTGAATAAAAATTAGATAAGTTCTGTTTTGAAAAAATTTATGTTCAATTAATTTTACATATAAATCTGTATTATCTCAAAGATATTTGGTCAAAATGGGACCCATAATATCAGAAAAAAATAAATTTATTGATAAAATTTTAAGATAAATAAATCAAACCATTTATATAAACTTAATTTGGAATAAAGATTGAATTTGGATTTTATATTAACTTAATTTAGATAAAGTATGATGAGAGGATAAATGATATTTTATATAAATCTTACTCATTATGAAATACAATAAAATTCAAAGTTATAAGGTTTATAGTCTAATTTCTTTTATATTATTTAAGTTTAAACATTACATTTTCCACATTGAATAAAATTTAACTAATACCTTTGTACTATTAATACAAAATAACAATTTGAACAAATTTGATTAACAATTAACCAAGAATAATCATAGATAGATTCCATGAACATAAATTTTAAATCTAGAAACTGATAATTACACATTATTTAATAAATGCAATATTTATAAAACTTAAAATCCAATAACACAGAACTAAGATGGAACAATTTTGTAAAATGCTTTTAAAAACAATATTACTCGACTATTTTGAGAAAACTGAAAAATTATAATTGATTTTATCAATAAAACGACTTTTCATCGTGGCTAAAATGAGACATCTTAATCCTAACTCTAAATTTTCAAGAATTCTATCAGGATAATTTTTATCTTCAAGGCTATTGAGTAAAATGGAGATGTATGGTTGAAAAAGCAAAATGTGATTGATGTAGAAATTGTAAATAATAAAAAATGGCATGTTTGTTGTAAACACAATTTTTTAATTTATTGTTTTTATTTATTTGTGTTGTATATTTTAATATCTAATTGTTTTTATTTCATATAGTGAAGGTTTAAGTTTTTTTAGTGATAGTAAATCAATAATTGTATAAAACTAAATCTATTTTTACGTGTTTATATCGATGAAGTTTTAGATAATTCTACGTTGTTCAAAAATTAAATTTAATTAAAAGGTCAGTAAATGGAGAGTCTTAAAAAAAGTTTTCTAATTAGTAAAGTTTTTATTAGAGATTTTTGAGTTCCAATATTATATTAAATGAAATTTTTAATTATTATTCAAATTAAAAAAACAAAATATATTAAGATAAAAAAATATTTTGTTGACACAGTATAGTTTATATCATAGCTTCGTATTACCTTAAAATTTGTCTTTAAATATTTCCTCAAGAAGATATTTCTTCAAATTAAAAAAATGAAATTTGAAATGACTTTAGAATTTTTAAATATAATAAGATGACATGAAAAATCAAATTTCTAAATTTAAAAAATCTCTCTTCCCTTTCCTAAAAGACACTCAAATATATTTTCTCACAACACGTCCTCACAATTCCTTTCACATTAATTTATAGATTTTTAGTTTTCAAAAAACTAAATAATAACAATTAAACAAAAAAATCTTAGATTATATACTCATGAATACATATCATTAACCATTTATCCTTTTTTCCACAACACCGAATTCTTGAATACAAATATATTTTTGTCATAAAAGTATATTTAAGGACCTTGAAAGAGTAATAAATAGAGATCTTGAAAAATATTTCTTATATTTTATCACAAATAAAAATTTTAATTATTTTGATTTTAATCAACATCAATAAATGTATTTTTGGGAAAATAAATTCATCCTATTATTCAATAAATTTATTATTAATATGAATTCATGAAATAAAACAAACATAAAGATATGGAAAAACTTATTTTTTTAATTTAAATCAATATTATTCTCAATAATATATTGACTTATCATAACTTTCATATGAAATGAAAATCAATAATTTTTCACCTCGAATATTATTAAAATGAATAAAAGTAATGAAAGAGATTAATTTAATCAATCTATAATTTTATAAAATCATAATCTTCGTTTTAAAGTTAAAGTTACATAATTTGAATGAAAAAAAATCACTTAAAGAAAACAAGTTATTTTGGGATTAAAATGTCATAGATTTTCGACATATATTAAAAGCTACAAACTTTAAAATTTTTATCATTTAAAAAAAAATCTTCAATGTATTTGAGGACATTAGGATTTATACTTAAATAAAGAACTCATGGATAATAAAAAGATGTTTATTTTATGTGTGATGAATAGAATATGTTTTAATTTAATATAATTTTGTTTTCTGTATATTTTGACTTTTTCTTAATTGATGTATTTTTTTATTTGAATTAAAGATTTTCTTAACTTTTTAAACAATATTTTCACCGTCAAAAAGAACTTAACTTAAGATCTGTATTTGTTGATTTGTGAACTTTCCATTATTATTTTCAAATCTGTAATCGATCAAACGTTATTTTATAGAGTCAGCTCTGGTTTTTATTTAAATATCGAAATTGAAAAATAAATTTAACATACTATCTTAAAAAACAAATAATTACAAAATAAAAGGGGAAAAATTCGTTTTTTTACATCTAAAAATGTTTATCACATCCTAGAACTAATTATGAAAAATTAAGCGAATTTAAGAACAACCTAGATCTATATTCTGATAAAAAATATTATGTCAAATATAATCTTATTTTGACAAATATAATTTAAAATTGGATGTACTATTATTTTAAAGTGATAAATGTCTATCAAGATAGAAAAGAGAATATACTTAGAAAGAATGAATGAAAAAGTTTATGTCTTTGTATTTTGAAAATGTTTTTTGACTTTTTAAGAAATTACATATTATATAAAGGTATAGAAATACAATAGTATTAAAAATCATGTGAAATGAAATTATTAAGTTGTTTGGCATAAAAATGTTAATATACTTAAAAAATATAGAAAAAAATTGATAATTAGCAAAAATTAATGAATAAGAATTATCAAAAGTTCACAACAATTTGTTTAAAAATTTTATATTTAAAGTTTTTATATCATCTATCACATATATATAAGCACAAAATAGGAATTTTTATGTGACAAGCGTGGGTAAAATATTTATGATCTAAATAAGCAATATAAAATGATATTAACAATTTTAAAAGAATAATGGCACTTTTAATTTATTTTTACGCCTCCAGATAAAATAAAAGAATTATATTTTTCATTAAAAATATATCAATTCGCCTATAATTCACCAATTCAAAAATTTCAGAGATAAATATTCTCTTAATCTGAATTATTTCTAAATTTTCTGGTTTTATCTTTGATTCCTATCAAACATTACCTAAAATCATTTAATTATTTTTAAAATGATTCATATCATATAAAAACTTGAATTCTCCTCACTTAGAAATTTAAAAAATGTAAAAACATTTTTAACGAGTTAAATGTATTTTTACTGATAATTAACGTATGTGAAAGGTGTAATTCAATCAAAATTTATGATTATATATTCGTGTTGCAATCAAATCCTTCAAAATAATTTTTAATATTTAATTTTCTTTAAAAACGGTGAATTTTATCTTTTCAATTTGTATAATTAAATTTTATAATATATATTAAGATGTTTCCCACACCCTGTTTTAAAAGAGCAATTTTGACTGACTCGAAAATTTATTTTATAACGTAAATAAAAAATATCAATTTAATTTATCCTTGTTAAAAAAAATTCTAAGATTAATTCTAAATTTCGAAAACTTTAGATATGTATTTTTCGCCTTTCAAGATAGCCGCATCGTTAATTTGTTTGGGTTAATGTCCACTAACAATTTATTTAAGGTTAAAAATTACTTTGGAACCAAAAAGGGATCAAAATTTATAAAATTAGGTGACAACATATCAAGTGGCAATCCAGATACGTTACCAAAGGAGAATCAAAGTATCTTAGATAAAAGAAATGCTAAAAGTAAATATATAAATTATCGATAAGAATCCAAGCCTTTCATGGTTAAAAAAGATTTTAAAAAACGGGAATGTGATTCAGAATATTCAAATTATCATTTTACATTTGATATTGTCGGTTTACTATGTTTGTTTGGTTTCATTTGTTTCTTCATTTATAAAATGAAATGTTTGTGTGAAAAAAAGGAATCTAAATCTAATTTACCTGGTAAAAAATTATTATTAATTAGACGCTCCTCAATTAAGAACTACTTTGATTCAGACTCCAAATATAATGCCAGTAGAATGAGTTAATTTAATGATAGGTCCAACACATACAAACTAATCCTTTATTCGATCAAAGTTTAACTAATATCACAAACTTATCCATCAGGTAATCTCTTTAATGGCATTTAGTTCAAACTTTCATTCCAGGACCAATTAAAAATAATTAAAGTAAAAAATATTCAAAGAATAAATAGAAATTCAAAATATTATGAATTAATATAAATTTATCCATAAATCTTCTGAATCCATTCGCACCTTTGTCATTAAGCAATTAAATTATGACACGAATAAAATGTAAGAATTGCTTAAAAATTAAAAAAAAATTATCAGTATATTTTACCGGATCCTATGAAGCGAAAAACATTTGACAAAGATTCAAAATTAAATACACAGATAGAAACCAACAAAGACTTAGCAATTTTAATCAACCCAAGAAGTATAATGTTTGATATTTATTTGAATAGCTAACAATATATTTTATCATATTTAAAGATTCTCTAAGATAAATTTTAAGAAAAGTTAATTCAACGTAATTTAATTTAAAAATATTTTAACATTGTTTTCAGGCTAACAGTCCTATCAATAAGTAAGTTTGTGACCGTCATTCGAATAACTGTATTAGGGAATATTTAAGTCAAAAATAGATATTTATAAAATGGGAGATAATCCTTAATCTATGTATATTGATACCTGGCTGTAACAAATTTAGACCTTTAAAAATCATCTAATATCTGTGTAATGCTGATACAGAAAAAATACTGATGATATCAAATCAAGGGGAATATGAAAACTAATCACATTAAAATTCTATCTTAGAGTGATGAGTTCGACAAAATCGAGATAACAAAAATACTTTTCGTACCTTATAATATTGCCGACCCTCTATTAGCATTTAAGACGTATGTTTTTAACACAAAATAGTTTGTTAATGATTATTCACGATTTTTGAGTGAATGTGTTTGTATCTTTAAAAATATGTAATTTTAAAACATGATTAAAAAGTAAAATGGATAAAGTTACAAAAGATATAGAAGAGACCAAACATTAGATAATAGCTAATTGACTTCCTTAGTTTTAAGTTATAACTTATTTTATAATAGTGAAACTCACGAAATTTAAAAAGCTTAGTTCATTGATAGAATAATAATTTCTACAGTTATATAGTATGTCACATATAAATATATGTGAATCTTTTAAGGATATGAAAGTAATTTGTATGTCTCTCATTATTTAAATGGAAAAAGTCTACGAATTTGTTTTTCTGTATTTAAGAAATTTTTATTTTAATTTCCTCGTTATGTTTAGCATCAAGAAAAATGATTGAACTTGTGAAAAAAAATTTTGGACAGAATAAAAACTAAAAACTCAACTGAAACACAAAAAAATTTGAGATTTTATGAATAAAAACAAATTAAATTTTTAATAGTTACCAGTGAAAATCTCAAAAACATATATTAAGCATGTTAAATTTATTATTTGTTTGTTCTGACAATATGAGATAATTCATAAAATTTTATCTGAATATTTTGAATTATGAGCAAAATTATTTTAAAGATACACCTAATAATCATATTTATCGAAACAGAAAAAGAGGTAAATGTACATATAAAATTCTTGCGTATATTTTCTGATGTTTTAAATTACATTTTTGGGACCATGAAGTTAAGAGTTTGTCTAACCCAGTGACATCGAGTTCTCTAATATTTTTTATTGAGATAAAAACGTGTGCGTATAGAATTTAAAAGGTTTTGTAATGTAAAAGTGAAAAAAAATAAATTAAAAAGAAGAAATGTTAAAATTTATGTATACCTATATTATATATTTAAATTACCATTTTATATCCAAAAATATGAAAGGATAGTTACGTTTATTTCAATTTCATTCGTAATATGTAAATTGAAAAAGATGTTTTTTTGTCATTAGAGATAAAAAATTAATTCGAAGAAAAAATTTAAACTTCAGAATATCATGAGTTAAATGTACTCTTGATTGAATTCACAGATATTTGTACATTTCAAGAAAATATTAAAATTAAATTGTTGAATTAAAATGGCAAGCCATCACGTTATTTGAATATTCTGGTAATGTCACAGAAATAATAAGTTTTCCAATTCTTATGCAAAAAAGATAGTTTTGAGAAATATAATTATTACAACTGGAGATTATTATAACAAATAGAAAAATATATAATTTCACTATTAAAAGAATATTTCTAATATAAATCACATTAAATATCTAATTTGATATATTTTAATTCAATAATTAATAATATAAAATTTCAATTAAAGTCCACCTGGTACGTTAAATTTTTGAAATGCATTGTAAGCTAGATTTAAGTATATTCTGGTGCATAAAAATACAAACCATGAAAGGAATAACAATTAAAGAATTTATTAATTACAATCACGTCGACTGATTGCTGGATTTTTTTATAACAAAATGAATATTTTGAAATATTGATGAACGTAATTTAATAAATATGTTTTAAATTTTTAAAAATGCGAATTTTAAAGTTTTTTGATACAAATAAACGACTGCATCTGAAGGTTTGTTTGAATTTTGGAATCGGAAACAGATTTAGTTATGTAGTTATTATCTAGCGAAAGAAATAAAAAAAATAAAAGTTGAAAGGAAACCTATTAATTCTAACCTATTGAAGATATTTCATTAAAAATATCAAAACATTTTCAGTCGAAAGGAGATATCGAAACGTTATGAAGATATATTATTATTCTTGCAAAGGGAAATTCAGAGATTTTATGAAATAAATGGAAATGTTAAACGTATTTTTTTCTGCATAAGTATACTTTTGGTTTGATTTTTGGTTTATGGAGGAAATCTGTTTAAGACTGTTTGCTAATTAGACTCTCCAATATTCAGCAAACACTCAATAAGATTATAATATCATATTGTGTTTGGTCATTTCAACTCAACATCATCTTAAAAAATTTGGAAAAGTACTCTTGGATGGCTATGTTTCATGAAAATTATCTTCACTTTTTCTTTTTTTATTGAGATTAAAGAAAGAACGTTCCATAATAATTTCCAAATCGAAGGAAAATACAGTATATGTTTGAGCTCTAAGAACTCTTAATTAACTCTTTCAATTATAAGAAGTTTACGTTCACTTTTAAAAGTTAAGTTACAATACTTCTTTTTAGTCATTGAAAGCTATTTAAGAATAAAACTATTTTATCTGTTTGACGTCATTCTGAAAAGTGAAACATATCCTTCAGTGATTCCTTCAATTTTATATGTATTGAATATTTGTGTTTCTCTTCGATCTCTCATCTTAAGAAATTTCCCTAAAATTCGGCTGGAAGGAATTATTTATAAAATGAAAAATACTTACATCGCATTTTATAATTTTAAATATTTTTAAAAATATAAAATCACTGACCAGACTTTTTAGTTGCGTAGAACTGACAAAGATATATATATTCTCTAAGATGCTTCTGGCGTACAGACATGAAATATTTTTGTTTATATACATAAAAGCCCCTACTCTGATTTAAGCTTTAAATTAAAATATTTTCAAAAAGAGAGTTTTATACATTTCTAGAGAGTTACAAACACATTCTTTGAAATCATTGATACTCATATTAAAGCTCTAATAATTAACCAGTGAACATTTCTCGATACATCTTTGAGGATATTGCACACAATGTTCTTTCTTGTGCCTTTTCATTCATCATAACTGTTTTTCCCTGCATTATCAAGATACTATGTTGACAAATGCCAGAATAAATTGTAAAGTAATGTCTAGGTGAAGATTTTTGAGATTCAGGGTTTTTGAATTATTTTACAGCCAATAATTTATGACTGTTTTACTAATCGCTTTCTTTTCATCAATTCTTCATGTACCTGAGGCAGCCAAGAAATAAAAAAGCCTGATGTCTAGATCAGACTATTTCAACTAAATAAACAGTATCGTTAACCGTTAATACCAGCTCTATACAACATTATCACCACATCTAGAACAAGATAATTCTATCTTTAAATATCTATTAAACCTTTTACTCGTTCATGACTCTCTAAATAATCGTACTATCCACAATCAGCGTTATTATCCTTATTTAGAATATTTGAATTAATAAAAGAAATTTTGGTGTTCCTAAATACACATACCGACACTTATATCAAGTTTTAAAACGTTGTTAGATATCTGTGTGTTTACAAGAAATGAATTGGTCTAAATTTTAGAATAACAATTTCATGTCAAATTAAATCAATTCAATTGAGCACAATTTTTCAAAATAAGATGGCATACCTTATCACTATTAAATTGTTTTAACATCATATTTATATGATTTACATTTGAAAACACTTCAAGGATGTTTGGCTTAGCCCGATAAATTAACTCTCTATTGGCAGTTATGAGCTTATCGTAAGCATAAAGAATAAATGAAACCGAATTCTCATTCTATTAAGAACTATCCTTATATCGCATAATGCGTCATAAAGCTTGTTATCAAAAGATTTTCTTAGAATCAGATAATTTTAAAAACCCAGTCATCGCTCCTTTCATAGTAAGATAATAATCAGTTAAATTCTTATGACCGTTAATCTTTTTATTTTAAACATCTGGCATTCTTTTCGTTCTTATGGGCATTAGATATCCCTCTAAACTGCTCCCCACTTCAACTTATCTTGATATATATATAATGGCACATAATCATACTTTTTCTAGAAGCTAAAAATATTTTTTTTTCTAACCATTAAATTTATAGTGTCTTGCAGATTTTTTAGCTCTGCGATTTATCATGAGTATTCATAATTTGAAAGAAAACTTGTTAGAATATCACTGCACTCCTCTCTTCGAAAAATCAAAGATAAAAATATTTGACATTATATTGAAAAGAATAAAACAAACTCTGTTCGGACCCCCTCATCTGTGACATCTCAGTTAATACGTTTTGCTTAGATAGTCGTTTGCCTCAAAAAGTTATGACCACTCCATTCGCTTAAAATAACCTCATAAATATTAAAAGAGTGCTCACTATATCTCTACAATGTTTTCAGAGATTTCAGTATGATGATTTTTGAGGTAAAAGTTTTCGCTATGGCCTTATAATATTATAATTTAGCATAAATGTGAATCAATCCCCTCATCTACAGAAACTTGACCACTTCTTATCATCATCATCATTAGTACGGAAACTCCTTGCAGAGTTAGAATGCAGTCTCTAAAAATAGGTTACTCTTTGTCTTAATTTGCTTAAAATATTTCAACATTGATCACTCAACCTTTTTTTTCTATTCAATGTGTTAAGACTATTTTTAACGTTAAAAGGCTCTTTTCTAACTCAGTTTCTTGATGACTTCATTTCAATCTTTTCTGATTCTTTGAAAAATGTGAATTGAGCAATTTGTTCTTTGTTTAAATTATTTAGTACGAGCTTTTTTTGGCCATTATTTTTAAGTCATGATCAATTAATCTCAAAAATATGCCAATGCAAACTATTTTGGAACACAAATATTTTATCCCTTAAAGATGCTTATCTAACTCGAAATACCTCCAAAGAATTAAAATATTACTCTTAAACCTTGTTTTTATAGGTAATTCTCGTGATAGTATTTAAATTCATTTTGATGAAGACTCTATTTTATCGTCATACCCATGATTCTAATTTGAATCACAATTAAATACCAGTAATTTAACAACTTTTGTTCATGAAAGAAAGTCTTCAAAACACCATATTGAAAAATGATCTAACACGTGATTTTTAATTTTTTATTTTCAGAAAGCGATTATTTTCATTTATTTATCTTGAATATGTTAATAGTGTAACCTAAAAACTAATTTCTGAAACATTCTTGATTTTATTTCATAAATTTTATTGAAAAATCTTATAAAGAATTCAGCCTATCTAATATAAACTTAAAGTTATTCTAAGAAAGGTTGAAATACAAGTTTTTATCCTTTTGATAGATTTAAATAGATATTTAGAAAGTAACTGGATGCAGTGTTTTAAAATGAGGTATCAACTCGAGTTTTAAATAAACCTATTTATAAACAAAACGTAGGTGAAATGTTGATAATTCAAACAATTGAAAAATAATGTTAAAAATTATTTATCTAAATATATTTCTGATTTATATGTTGGATGAATACATTATTTTAATTATCAGGTATAATCTGCACTATTTAAGCTAAGGAGATTTAACTTCTTTAGTATCATCTTGAAGTTTAAATATTTTGAAATAATCAAATGAGAATCAAATAACCGTTTATATTGAGGTTTTTTTATACCATAAAACCATTGGCAAATAAATTTTCATATCTTTACAAAAATACTAAATGAATTAAAATTAAATTGTTATTTTCACATTATAAGTATATTTTTATCAATCAGAGCATTTAAAACAATGAAAATTATTTAAATGTAAATTTTGAAAATTTATTTTATATTTAATTAAAAATATGATTTTAATGATCGGAGATTTTTTATTTAAAATGATCTATGAAAGTTATTTGAGTCAAGATTTTTAAATAATAATTTATAAATGTTTGGGGTTAAGTTATGATTAATTGACCAAATTTATTTTTTGCCTTATATTAATTTTTCTAACAGTTTATCTTAAATATAACCCTAGAACTTAACTTACTTCTGAGAAAAATTCATAATTTATAACAAATTTATGATATAATAACTATTTAAAGAAAAATAATTCAATTTCTTAAACAAATGTTCTAAATTTCTTTAAGTTTTGCAAATTTTTTATTCAAGTGATTAAATTTAGTTTATTGCATATAAAATAAACGGTGTTCGAACATCCAAAATAAGTCATATTTTCATGAGAAAAAATATATTTGAATGTATGATAATAAATATTATTCGTTAAAAATATCTACAAGTTAAAAAGAAAGAATAAGATGTAATTTTTGAAAATTTATCATTTCAAGCACAAATGATATAGTATACGATGACAATCGTCAAGAATTGTGAAAAAAATAAAAATTTCGCTCTGTTACATTTCTTAGATGTAACGAGGAAAAATTCGCTTCATTTACGATTTCTCTCGAGTGTATTGAAAATTTATTTCCTTATAAAAAGTAAAAAAATACATATCTTACAAATTTTCAACCTTTTTAAGATTTCACAAGTATTTATAAAACACTAATTAATTATTTATTAACTAGAAATGTCAAACAAACAATTTAAATAATTACAACATTTTATTGGGAATTTATTCTTGTTACAATTTGAGAAAAGTTTAAATGAATTACCAAATGTTTTAAAAATTAAAATACACCTCATAAGTTCAAAATACACGTGAAGGCTCCAAGTGAATGGTCCCTTATCAAATATTTAAGATAAATATTTTATATGATCCATATACTATATTTTACTGACATCTATTTCAAATAGATTAAATAAAAATGATTAAAGAATATTTTTATTATTCTGAAATCATATTTATTTATTTTGACGATTCAAAAATTAAAACGTACAATTTCTGATAAAAATAATTTCATTTTATTTGAAATTTAATCATAAAATTAATTTTTTCTGAATAAATTCAGTTTCAAATATTTGTACTATTGATAAAATCAATACATTTTAAAAATATTTCACTTATTTACCAAGACAAATGCCTTTTATGTGTTTATTATTACAGCATAGAAACTTTTTAATGATAGAAATATTTGTGTGAAATTTAAATTGTCATTTAACGAATGTGCTATCATGAATATGTTTGTAAAATCTATAATTAATGGAAAAAACTGTTCCAATTTAATAATTATTCCTCGTATTTCAAATTTATAATACGAAACAACTCAAAGATAACCCTTACACGTTAAATTTATGAAATATAAATATTGTATAACATTAGGTTTAATAAAGCTATGATGTTTTGAAAAATTCTAAAACCCGCAAAAACTATAATTTTTTAAAAAATATGTGTACTTAAATTAAATGAAATAACTGCTTTGAAAATTCATTCAAATAACAGTGAAATTATGAATATATAAAACTAGAAGCTAATTTTTATTTTCTTATGTTAAAATTTTCAATGTTTTCGCAAGATAAAATCATCCGATATAAATATAATCTGAGTATTTAGATTTCATTGTCTTTCGTTTGGATAAAAAATGAAAATTATTGAAGTAAAAAACAAATAACCATTCTTTTATGATTAATTAAAAAAATATTTTAATCTAAAATACAGATTTAACTCGAAATCAGATTACCATAGATATCAGTATAATTGTATCAAATGAAAATCATAGCTTTAAAATATTTGACAAAATTTGATGAAAAATTACTGTATCAAATATTGAGTTTTTAGTTCATCGAAAATTCAAATTGATGTATTTCTTCAAATTATTTGATTAAACATTTTTTTATAATAGAATTTAAAATTAAAATTTTATTTTTTTGCTATAAGTTCAAGCTTTCGAAAGATTTCGTTGAAGATAGCATCTTTTTTTATTTTAAGAAAATCACGATAATTTGAATGTTGTGATCATCTTTTCATTTTCTTGAAAGGGATTACACATATATTAAAATATCAATCACATATAACTTATAAATTAAGAGTTTTTAATCATTTAATGTCAGTTAAAACAGAGATGACTCAATAAACAATAAACATAAAAAGGTTTGTTAATTGATATATAATGTAAAATCAAGTATATTTTAAATTAGGATATATTTAAATTTGCATTAAACTCGCAAATATTTACTGAAGTTTCTGGTTTGAATATATCACAAAAATATAAATTTTCAAGCATATTTATCAAAAATTATACTATCATGATTTTAAATCTAAACTAGTGAGAGAGAGCTTGTTAAATTTAAAAATAGTATCAAAATTTATGGAATGAATAGCTTTAGTATTTATGAAAGAGAATGGATTCAAAATATTAGATCAAATATATTTTTGAAAATCAAGGATAACTTAATTTTAAAAATACACACAATAAATGTGATGTGAGATTGTAACAAATCAAAAATGGTGCATGTTTTCAAATGTTTAAAAAATATTTTATTTTAAAATTTCAGATTAAAACAAAAATTAAAATAGGCAGAACATTGTTTTCATATTAAATATATAATAGTATGTTAAAATAATTTTGTCAAAAATTTAATCACAGATAATTCGACTGAAAATATTTTTTATCAAATTCTAAAGTGAATTAAGTTTATTTATTTCTTGATAGAAACCACCTATTGTATTAATTATCTGTAAAAAAAGTATTTTTTATCAATAAAATAATTTATAACAAAAAATCCAATCATTTCGATTAAGTTTAATAAATTATTGCTGTAGATTCATAAATTGGAATATACATTCCAAAATAAGTTGATTAAATCTTAAAATTTATCATCGCGTTTTTAATAAAAATGTTAACGCTTTTTTTATTTTAAAATGTTTAAAAGGTAGAAAATATCATTAACGTTCAAAATACCAACATATGAGTTAAGGATAAAAAAAATTTTAATTTTGCATATTAAGATGATATTTAAAAGGTACATCAAAAAATATCGACGAAAACGGAGTCTATTAAAATATTATAAAATAGCATTTCGATAAGTCATAACGATAAATATTTTTTAAACAATCATCACAAAATTATTCAAAATCAATCCTCTTCGTGTATAATATTAATTACTTTAAGAAAATTGTTCAGCATTGATAAATTGTCTTTTTTCATCTATTCTTTAACATTTAAGAGATAATAAATAAATATTTACGAGAATTATACCTTCAAATTTATTTACTTTAATGGATAAAGAAATTTTTTTTAAGAAAATAAAAATCTCATTTATAAGGAATGTGATAGCGACATTATCTGATTCAAGGTGTATCATAAAAATCAGATAATATGAAAACATAATATGTAAGAAGAAAAAATAAAATAGAACCAAAATCATAACTTAAAACATAAAATAATCAAAAATGATTTTCAGAAAGTAAAATTACTGGGATTATAAAGTGAAAGTTGATGTATTATATCTTTTGAAACATGTTTGTTTTGTTATTTTGACATTTCATAATATACTATTTTTAAAAGACATATTTAGTTCCGTGATGAGGATATTCAATAATTTTAAGACCTTTATTTCGTGTTTTTTTGAGATGTTTATTTATTTTAGCCCAATATCGTACACTCATCTGTTAATTCATATTAAGACACATTCAAAGGTTATCGAAACAATCAAATTTACGATAATAATTCGTATATACTCAAAACATGTATAAATTATAAAGTTAATATCTTATAAGCCATAACATAGTTATATAAATGAAAGGATTCATTAATAATTTTATGCCTATAGAAATTTTAAAAAGTTTTAATGTCACAGAACTAAATAATAAAGGATGAGATATTTAAGGAATCATGTTTAATAAATGGATATTTTTCTTCATTTTTACTTATAAATCACAATATGTTGGTATTTAACTTTTTCACAACGTTTTTTGATTTTTATAATTCATGAAAACCTGCGTAAGAAGTCGATTTATATATATTCAACAAGAATAGTGATATTTTCACACAATTTCAACTTTTAAGCTTATTTTTATAAAAATAAGTTTTTAACAAGTTTTAAAGTGTAAAAAAATTTATATTCTCAATTTTATATGTTTAGATATTTTTTGAAATGTGGTAAACTCATAATTGGTATAAATGCTTTCATCAATATTTTTTAGAAATCTGATAGTTCGATTTTTTAAAATATCGCAAATAATAGTTTGAATCATAGAATGTTTTTCTCTATTTAAAATAAAAGTAAATTTATGTCCAAAAAATTTAATGAGAATTCTAAAATGATATGGTTTTGTTAAACAAACAGTGTCTCGACCAAAAAATCATAACATATATCTTTCATACAAAGAATCTGATTTAAATAATTTATTCTAATTTCATTATATTTGGCTATAATAATTTTTTATCAGAGAAATGTTTTTGAATTATAAATTTTTTGTCACGATTTATTGAAAAGGCGACTCTTCATCCAAATCTCAAGTTGTAAATTAAAGTTATCATAATATGACATTACTTAAGATGTAAAGTTGTGTAATAAATCTCCAATTTCATAATTTTATATTTTAAATATTCTATCGCTCAGATAAATAAAAATTTACATAAAATTTTCTTTCATCAATATTTTTATTACTTATGTTATTCCTAAAAATGTTTTTAGCTCAAAAAAGCGTTTTTTAAGAGGTATCTCACATCATTATTTTTGAAAAACATTTTTCTAACTGTATTTAAATTTGATTTCTTCATCGTTGATTGAATTTCGTAGATATCAAATTCAAAAAAAATCAAAAGAATTTTTTTATATTCAACCGTTCTATGTCAAATTTTTATTATTCTTATCTCGATTTAATTTTCTAATTGATCTTACGAAGTTGCAATTGATTTTATACAATGAACTATGTACTTATTTAAAATTATTTTTTTCGTAATAATTCACATATAAGTCGTTATTTATATTATTGAGTGTTTTCGCTGATCTTTACTCGAAATTTTATCTATGAGTGATGTTCTAAAAATTAAAAAATAACTTAATACAACATTTTTATTTTGTCATTGTGAGAGATTTTTATACTATATTACAATTTTATTTATTTTTATGGGCGTTAAAAGATTTTAAACGATTGATAAAAATAACAAAAAAACTCTATCCTGTTTTAGATTTATGATTTTATTAATTTTTTGATAATTTAGTTATTTATGAATTTAATGGTTATGCTTAGTTACTTTAATACGTTCTTTGGTCCCTCAGATATATAGCTGTATTTCCAGGATAAACCGAAACTCTAAAAGAATATTTTATCGATAAAGATATATCATGCAAAAATGGAATTCAGCATGTTTATATATCTTTAAAATAGTTCCATAAAACTGCTGAAATAGAAACGTGATTTGATATTTAAATAAATTATCATAAATATATCATCTATTATTAAATTTCATCAGTTATAAAGTTCGTAATTCGTCATTAAAAGTATAAATTAACATTAAATATTTAATTAAGGGTTACCTCAAAAGCTAAGATATTCTGATACGCTTTCAATTATCCGAATGTATTAGAATAGTATCTAATTGATTTGATATTGCATTCTGACGCATTAAGATTACATGTTGTAGACGTTAAATATTTGCATCGATAAATCATCTTTTTGTATGATTTGTTTGAATGTATGTATTTTGTAGAGATTTTGATATGAATTAAAATATATGTTAAATTATATTTGATAATATTAAAAATCTTTTTAATCTAAAATTTATTTCACTTTTTATATTTGAGATATAGGAAGATAATAATATTTAAAAATTTAGAAATATTTTATGAGCAAAAAAAGACAAATATATAATAATAATAAAGGTAATTAAAAATTGTGAATGTAATCAGTTATTATTTTTTAAAATATAAATAAATTTTTAAATAATTTCCATTGTATACCATTTTAAAATTTTTATCGTTATGATTATATTGTAATAATATCCAAATTGTATTATTCAATAATTTCAGTTTTTTTAACAGAGAAAATCATCCAATTATATATCAAAAATTAATTAGATAATATGAGAAAGAAATCGTACTTATAATTTGGTTATAATTACAAATTATCATTAAAACTTGATAAAAAAAGGACTTACAAGTGCACTTTCTGCCATGCTTGAATTAGACCAAATTGATTTTATCAGTTTTATTCAGATTTTCAAATGATATATATGTAACCTTTCTTTATTCTCAAAGTAAAAAGTTTTATTTGGAACTTTTTATTCAACTAACGCTATAATTACATATAATTCAACGATTTTAAATACTGTGAATTTTCTGTCTTTAATATATTCAGATAAGCATTTCCAGACAATAACATAAGATTTTTCAAATTTATATCCACTAGGTTTTGTAATATAGATGTTTGGTTCACCCAAAGCATTATTCTGCACAATAAATTAACGCTTAAAAGTCAACTCTACTTTCCAATAATAAGCATAGTTAATGTTTAAAAAATATTTATCAAACGAGTTTAGAAGAATCTTGAAAACTGATATACAATATGAACCGTTTTAACATATATAAATATTTTCTTAACTATTATTATGTATGATAAATAAACGATTTTGTATATCAGATTAAGATCTACATGCAGAAATTAAAATTAAATTTTGTTGAATTTTAATCTTTCATGAACGAAAAATAAAATTTTAAAGAAATTGAAATTTCAGGGTATTAAATTTAGACATATGTACAGTTGGATGAACTTATAAACATTAATATGTTGTTTATGCAGAATAAATAAAAGGAAGCACATGACTTTTTGCCTGTTGTATTATTTTGAACTCAATTTAATTATTATGCGAAACTAAAAAGAGTTGAAAAATAAACATACAATCATAAATATGTCGATCGAATCTGTAATAAAAATATAGCGGCTCCAATAATGATAGTAGAGTTTTAATAGACTGTAATAATTGTATATTCTGAACGAAATAATTTCCAAAAGTATTTTTTTAAGTTCTTTATTAAATCAAATTTGTAAATATTTTCGAATAGTTACTGATGGATTATGCACGTCTTTACGACAATTACGGTGATACTTTAAAAAAAGTAAAAATCCAATAAATACAGCAAACAAAAATTAGCAGGGAAAATCAGATATTTTCAGAAAAAATTTCAAACTGAAAAGATTAGAGTTCATAATATTAATTTTGGAAAAGAGACTAAAGTACAATTGATTAATTAGATTTTAAACAAGTATTGAATTAATGATTGTGCAAATATCCCTTTTATTAAAATTTTAAAAAATATTAATTTATTTTAAATATCTAGCATTTGAGCTCTTTATTCACCTTATGAACATTTTGTTTGAAACGTTCTAGGATATATTAAACATAGTTTAGCTTACTCAAAATTTATCTTAATTGAGTTTTAAACATAAAGAAAACTTTAACAAATTTATCAGGCGAAATTCTACAGCTAACATTTTAAACTTATTAGAAATTCAAGAATGTATTTAAATTTTACAAATTCATGGTATCATTAAAGCCTACTAATTAAATTCACATAAGAATTTTTTGTATTTATTTGATCATTAATGAACGAGTGTTGTCATAATTTTCATGCTACCTACCTTTATTCATTGAATATATCATTATTTCAATGAGTGTGTGTTGTATATTTGATCTAAATAAATATTTTGGTTTTATATCCATTTTATTTTGAGAAAAATCTTATACCTATTTATAGTTTACGATGCCACTTGTATTGCTCTTCATTGTGTTTTATTATATCATTTAGTAAGTTAAATTTGACTTTTTCTCTCATATAAAAAATCTTATAATTTAAGAGCAGATAGGTGAAAATTTTTCAATAACATAAACAAATGACTGAATAACCGTCTTTCCTAGAATCGCCATGATTTCATATGTAACTATACAAGTTGAGAAAGAAATATAAAATGCTAATTGATAGCTATCATCATATTTTTAAATATCAAGACACAGTATTTTGTAGATTTCTGTTATTTTTAATTCAAATTAAACATCCAAATATAAAAAACATAATATCTGACACAAATGTAAGAAATGATATTTTCACATGCAAAACACTTATTGCTTATATAACAGACAAAATGAAACTATATGTAATCGTCAATGCTTGAAATTCTTTTATTTTACTTGATAAATATTTTTTAAGATATAAAACTTTTTCCTTGAAAAATGTTTCGATAATACTCTGAGTGAAATGATCGATCACTTTTCTTAAGATATAAAATGTATCTGCATAATTTTAAAAAATGTATATAAGCTAATTATAAGATATTTATTCTTTCTTTGAATAAATTGGTAAAAGTATGTGTCAACTTTTTTCGACTCTTTAAAATCTAAGGAAAATATCATAGAAACAGATAAATTTATTTCCAAAATGAATTACAATAGATTTGAAAGAGATCAACTGAATTTATTATAATATGGTAAAATATGCAAATTTTCGAGTTACATTCAGCATATTCTGAGCTACAGTATTACTAAGCCTTAAAATGATAAAATGAGATATATTGTGATAATAAAGATATTTTATGTTTGTCAGAAAGGATTTAAGAAACAATGAAAGAGAAAAGTATTTATTTATTTTGAAGTGGTATGATATTTTTAACACTTTTAAATTATCAATTTAATGATAGTTTCATAATATAATTTTACCTCTAATTTAATATAAAAATAGCGAAAATCTATTTTTCAATAAATGAAACCCATAAATAAATTTTCAAAAATTTCCATTTTCGAGAGTTAAAATATCCATGAAATATTTAAAAAAATATAATTTAAATTATCACACATTTTTAATTTAATGAATTTGTAGACAAAGATTGATGTTATAATTTTTATATATATCTTATATTCGTTTAATAGTTTTTTTTAACATCAAAAGTAAGTAAATCTATTTGAGGATATGAATGTATATGAAAATGATTCTTTGAATTTAAACATGACTAAATTCAAAAAAGAAATTCTGAACTTAGAAATTAAAAGAATGATATAATTACTTGCGATTATAACATTTTAAAAATTTTGTTAATTTATAAAAAGAATAAACATTTCGTAAGTTTGATATAATTATATTCATAAGCTTTGACTATAGGGTACACATGAATATATCTTATTTTTTAAATAATATATTTCTTTAAATTTTAATTTCTTGGAAAATTTGTGACAATAGATTTTCATCGATTTTTTGCGTCATAAAGAGAATAATTATTTTTAATATTAAACAGTATGTTTCAAGGTTTTATTCTGAAATTATTAGTTTTTCAAAATCATCTACATGTGAAAATTTAACGACCCAGATATAGTATGAAAAATTTTCTCTCAACAAACTTTTTGTGAAGAATATATAGTGTAAATGTCAAATTGGATGATTTTTCAAAAATATTTCTTAAAATTGATATTTTTTTAAATAAAACAATTTTAGACAGAAAATCGAAGTCAATTATTTTAAAGATAAATTTATGATAACTCAGAAACATTTTCACTGTTGAATATCATGAAAAATTTGTCTTCAGACATTATGAAGAATCAATAAAAATTATCATACTTAAGCCATATAAGCCAACTAAATTTATAAATTCACAGTAGATAATTTTTTATCATGTCTATTTGATAATAACCAAAAAATAGTAATTTTACAAAATTTTGAAAACTTATGAGAGGTATAGGTTTACAATAATCTTTCGTGTGTTTTAAATATCATACACACCAGTTACATGGAAATGCTGATAATTTTTATTTCATTTTTTATTTATGAATTTTTAAGGTATATATAAAAATCAAGATTGCAGTAGTTTACGAATCAACTATACCAACGACAAGAAATAATAAATAGACATTTAAAATTTAAATTTCATATACTAAACGTTCACCATAAACTATCGACATATTTAGGTATATTATTAAATAAATTTTGAAAATGTTTCTCATAAATATTTGATAGGAATAAATCAACAATTATATTTTTTTCTTAAAGCTTAAAAACGCTAATTCAATTCAAATTATGAGCCTAAATGAAATAAAATCGAAATTTTTTTTAATATATATGTTGAAATTTCAAACATTGGACGATCTGCGATAAAATAAATATAATTAGCATTGAATTCAAGTTTGAGGTTTGTTTCATCTGATTATTCATTAAAAAATAAAATTATTCTTAATTAACTTTGATTGAGAAGAAATTCTGAATGTTTTATAAAACATTTATAGGATACTTAAGAATCATAAAATAAGCTTGATGGTTATAAAAATTGAAAAATAGTTAAAAAGCATAATTAATTTAAACTTCAATAAAAGAGTTTAAATACGATAAAAATACTTAAAATTTTTAATTTGAAATCATTAAATTGACTGTTTGAACGTAAATAAAAAAATTCAACAAAAATTTTTATTTGTCTAGAACAAAATATTTTTTTAAGTGTTTTCTTTACGTAAATATTTGCATTAAATTCATTTGCGTAAATGAAAACATATCTGAGAAGATGTAAGAATTATTTTCGTTCAAATAATCAATATTTATAATGTTTAATATAGCTTATTTGAATAAAATAGATCAAATTTACCAGATTATTTTTAAAATGAATAAAATAGTGAAAAATTAATGTTCAGACAAATTTATATCATCAAAGATATTCGTTAAAAATTATTAATATAAATGAAACACCTATATTATTTTGTTTCATTTTTTCATAAATAATCTAAATATTTTAATAAAGTAAAGTAAATACGTTAAAAAAATATTACAGCTGGAATAATTAACAAAATTAATTTTTCCGATATTATCTTTTATATTCCCAATCATTAATTTTAAAATTTAAAATGGTTGAAATAATAAAAAATAATTGATTGTTTTATTTTTGATTTTTTCAAATGATTTATGAAATGATTTTTAAAAACAGAATTTACATTGTTTAAAATAGTTTATTTCAAAAATAGATTTGAATCATAAAGAGAAATTACATTGAATAGAATTTATATCCTTATATTTTTTTGAATAAAATAAAAATATTTACTCGTTGATACAAATAAAAAAAATTTCATGATTTTTTTAAGTTTGATGTAATCAAAAAAGTATAACCTCTTCGATTATATTTTCATTAGCTTTTTTGCCTTTAATAATAGATAAATCTGATTTTGGATTATTTTTTGCTTTTTATTATCATATTTAATAATTGTTTCAGAATAGGATTGAAAAATTTTGTGACCTATTTGAAAATTTCAAATTTTAGTTTTTCAACAAAAATATCATTTAAATTCATATATTAGAAATTATATTTCTGAAAAAACAATAAATTGAAATAATGGGCAATTTTTTTGAAATAAAATGATTTTAATATATCAACATTTTTTAGGATGTTTAAGTCTTTATACGCTCTTCAGTAAAGCTCTACTTACTAGGTTCCTTCTTTTAGCTTTTTAGCTCTAAATTTACTCTTTAGTAGTTTGAGGCTCATAGTATATAACCTCACTTTCTACTTACCCTCAAGAGTAATCTTAATTATTAAGAACTGGTTACCTGTGAGTTAATGTGATGTATATTAACATATTAGTTTTAAGCTAGTATGTCATATCCATGTAAAGTTCTAAGACGCAATAAGCGATTGTGACATGTATAAATATTAACAGTAGAGAATAAATAAATAGATTTATTCGAAGATTCCTTGAAGCTAGTTTTGATTTAAACAGCACTTACAAAGCAGGAAAACAAAGATATTATTCATAAAAAATTTAAATTTGAGTTAAAGCCAATCGTATGCATAAATATGATATCGAACGTTGATTGGATTTAATTAAATTTAAATATATTTGAGTATGACCATTAGTCGATGGATATCACGACACTAAACTCCATGGAAATTTTTCATCTAAGACTTTCAAATATCACAATAAAAAATTTTTTGAGTTTTTCAATAATTTTAATGATATTTCACTATTTCTTTTGTTTGATAAGAGAAACATCTCAAATTCTTCGATACTTATATGATAAAATCATGAAGTAGTAAGATAATGGATATTTTGAGTTGATAGCATTGCATGATTGTCTGAATCATCAAATATCAATCAAAAACCCATAATCCCTGTGTCGTAGATTTAAATATTTCTCTCATAGTTCAGTTTATTATCCTGACAACATCAAAGACATAATTAATGAAAGAATATTTAGTTTATTTATTACACCTAAAATTTAAATTGAACAACTTTTTTTACTTTGATAATGTAATAAAATTTAAAAATTATGTGATCAATAAAAATAGCTCATTTAGATTTTATAGAATTTTTACGTTATCTTTACTCTTTGCCTTATTCAAGAAATCTGACAAGTTTATAATCTTATCCATTCATAAATGTCGATCTCTAAAACCTAGTGTCCAAGAAATCGCCATGAATATATGACTTTTAGCAGTTATAAAGATAAGTAGAACAATTTATATAGAAATGATCAACAATATATCTTTTAAGTCATAGTAGAAAGCAAAATAGACCATTATTTTTATGATCTGAGCATCAAAATATAACAAGAGATTTATACTTATTCGTAAATTGAAAATTTGTATTAAATAGTTACTTCTCTAAAGGAATGAAATAAGTATCTGTAAAAAGATTCCAAATAAGAAATTTTTTGTGTTCATCACAAAAATAATTGCGAGTTTTAAGGTCATTTATTTCTATACATCGTTGATGAAGTTTTTTTCTATAATAGGAATCATGTTTGTTTTTCTCGAATATAAATTATTTCATTTTACTTTGAGTAATTATTTTTCCTTGATTATAAAAACATTTTGTTTATAGGTTTATAGAAATTTTATTCAAAATTCTATTTATTGCACATATTTCATCTCTAATTAAATTAAATTGTGAGATTTGAAATTTTAATTGTGATAATAATCTGAATAATCTTAAAATGACGAAAGTATTTAAAATCGAATTTGTATAATATTTTTATCAAGAAAAATATCTTCATACTCCAATGTAGAAAACAAAAACGAGAATAAAACTTAACTAATATGAAATTATAATTTACAAAAATTGATAAAATCATTTTTCAATGTTAAATATATGAAATTTAGTTTTTATTAAATTATATATACTTAAATATCATTTAGGTATAATAAATAAATTTCAACCCATTGGCTCAGACAAAATACAGAAAAAGAACAAAATGACGAATAACTTTGAAACAATTGAAAAATTTCAATTTTAATGTTGGGTTCTAGATACATAATAAATCATTTTTCAACATAAACAAAAATTAAGAATAAGAATATTGACGAAAGCCACAAAAATTTGAACATATGAAATCAAAATAAAAATAAAAATTCATACTAATATAAATTTCGAATATTTTAACAAAAGTTGAAAAATATAATTTTATTGTTTTAAGGTCACATTTATAATATCATATTCTTCTTTAAAATACAATATATTGTCACCTGGTAGTACTTCAAACATTTATGAATCTTAAATCCATAGCTATTGAACATATTTTTTAGTTATTAAAAATATGAAAATATTAAATATAATCTCAAAATTTTGCCTTTTTTTGTAATTTTTTAAAATTAAAAAGAATATGAAATAAGTTGATTATATTGTTTAAAAATTTTTCGAACCTTGGCTTTTCAATTAAAATTGAGTCAAATTTATTTGTATCTTAAATTTAAAAATTTAAATCACATTTTATAAACTGAATTTTATGAAAAAATTACTTTGAAATTTACTTAAAAATGAAAAAAAAATATTTTGAATGAAATAATACAATTCTAAATATCGATGATCTGTCCAGTAGACAGCACTTTATATGATAAAAATTTTAAAGGTATTTTTTAGTATATAAACTTTTTTCATACAAATTAAAAATAAGATTGAGGATGATAACAGCATTTATGAATTTATAGATATGGTTCTTTTAGGTTAATCATTTTAAACTTTTACGACAATATAAGACATTATGAATTTGCCTGCTTTCAATCCTCCTTATTGTCATAATTAAGCCTCCAAAAACAAAAAATAATTGTCATAGTTAAAACGTCTGTTTTTAAAATAACTTGTCAATAAAAAAATTAATTTTTAAGCCAAACAGTTACGTGAGAACAAATTTATTTTTATATTTGTAATAAAAAATCATTTAATTATTTTAACGATATTTTTTATTGAATGTAAAATAAATATTAAATAATAAGCAGATTTTTGAATTTTTTATTCTTAATGACAGAATAAAAATTATTCAAACAAATGACAATTTCCCAATAACACTTTGATAAATATTTACAAAACTTTCGAACAACAATGAACGAGATATGTCTTACCTCGGTTTATAAGTTAAAGTTATTAATAAATATGTATTTTAAATTTTTGAGACAAAAAATTGTTTAAAATAATTTATTTTAATTTCATAGTTTGATATATTTATTTTTTGAACAATTTTTCGATTAGATTCCTCCTTTAATTATTATTTTTGAATAACAAATAAAATAATTTCAGATTAATTATGTTTGTATTTCATTTACTTGATAATCATAGAATTTTTTGGATAATTTTGAATATTTTTTATTTAGATAAATAATTTTGATTCCACTTTTGGTTGATAATGCGATAAAAATAATTTTTTAGTCAAAATGTGAACAATCTGTGATAAATTTTAAGAGATTTGTTATATTTGATTCAAAGAAAATTTTTCTAGTTTGATTTAAAACGACTAGGTTGTTAAGAATACATGATATTTCTTCTGATTTTATTTGTGAATTTTATTCCTAAATTTGTTATGAAAAAATACCAGAATATATTGACCAATTTTTTTCCCTTTCCTTCTGTCAAATTTAGATTTCAAAAATGATAATTCTTTATTATGATAATATATGAAATAAGATGTTAAATATTTTTTACTTTTTTTATGAATAAAATATGCATTTTTATGATTCAATAAATTTCCAAAATTAAAAATTTTCGAAAATTAACAAGAATAACACATAACATTATTATATTAAAATTTATATATAGTTGCTGTATCCATACACCCCACAGATGTAACCCACGATGTAGCCATATAACATATATAAAAAACATAATCTGTCTAATTTGAAGCTTTAATATATACTTTTCCGATTAAATTTTTAAATTATCAAATATAGTTAAATTTCTTAAGAAATGTTGTCTGTAATGTTAAAAAGTTTTAAATCACTTAAAATGATTTAATATATAAAATTTTCCAAACATAAAATTGTTAGACTTTGTATATAAAGAGTAAAGGTATAAGAAATAATTTTATCAATATCCTCATGAACAAAGAATTATAAAAATCAAATAGTTAACACAATAAAGTAGAAATTGTCATAGTGTAAGGGAAATTTTTTAAAATCTAGTACCTTTTCAAACTTATCAATCCATTATCATTTCCTGAATAACAAAACTCAATAACTTCTGAGAGCTGATTTTAATAAAATTCGGCCTTCAATTGTAAAAATACCAGGATTTAAATAAAATTTAAACAATTAAATATCACAGAACATTTAAAATGTTTTTATAAAAATAATAACAATTATTTTGACCTTAGCATGTTAAGATCATATAATTTAAATATTGGCTTCGAATAATTTAAACGTTTTTCAACTCTCTTAATCTGATTATTCAGATCGATCTTCCATTTGAAAATTTTTTTACTATCATTGAGTTTTGTTGGAAAAAGATAAAATCCTGAACATATATAGATCATAAAATACCATATTTGAGTTTAAACAAATTTTTAATAATATTTATCTGATTGACTGTTTATTTTTGTAAAATAACAAATTTTTAATAAAAAAATCTTATCAAAACACTAGTTATACGAGAATAAAATGACATTGTAACTTGCCAAACAAATTAATTAAATATTTGGTTATATTTTAAGTCATATTGAAAATTGTCTTACAAATAAAATGAAAATAGTTTTTTTAATTTAGTTTATTTTCACAAAATAGAAATTTTTGAATATACAAATAATTACTTTTTAAATGAGGATATATTTAAAAATATCATTGTTTATTTTATATTTACTTCATGCAATACAGATTTTAAAGGATTTTTTCTTTATCTTATTCAATTAAAAAGCAGTTATAAATTCGTTGAAACAGCCATTTTTTTAATAGTACGTCATATGAAAATTTTAAATTTATAATACTTGAAAATTAATATCATAAATAATAACTGTGAAATATAAATTCATGAAAAATATGTATTAAAAGGTTTTTAATTTTGACATATTCACAAAAACGGCAGATATAGTTGTCATTTTTAAGTTTATTCTCATATTCTCAGACGAAAGTTATAAAATTTAACAACATGATAACTTTGAGTAGTCAGTGATTTTACCCTCTAACCTTATTTTAACTGATGTTCTTGAATTTATAAAAATAAAGGATATTTAAATTTTCATTCTAAAATCATTTATTAAATTTTATAAAAATTACTCAGATTCTAAACCATGGAAATTACAATCAAAATATAATATTAAAATAAAAGTCTATTGTTTAAATCAAATATAAATTTGTTGGGGATTTTTAACATTGATACACCGAACCATTTCAATGATTGTAAATATCAAACACATGAAAAAAATCTTCCAGGTAGAAATAAATTAACTAGGCCTGACTTTATGGTTTAGTGGCTTTGAATTTTAGGGTAATTCCGCATGATAGTTTTTATTAAA
Organism: Neodontobutis hainanensis; assembly: GCA_024349245.1. Classification (NCBI taxonomy): domain Eukaryota; kingdom Metazoa; phylum Chordata; class Actinopteri; order Gobiiformes; family Odontobutidae; genus Neodontobutis; species Neodontobutis hainanensis. The sequence continues at coordinate 176,783 of JALDNG010001561.1, forward strand.
TATTCACATAATGATTATTTAAAGCGACCAGTATATGATATAAATATTTTTGCCATCGAATAAGGTTTAAAAATTATTTTAGAATGAAGAATATATTAATTAAGAAGAAAAATTAATGGAGAATTTTACAAAATTTAAATGTAAACCTTCTGTTAGAGGATAAAAATACTGACAAGGCGTTTATAATAGCTTACAACACATAAAAAATATAAGAATTATCTTGAAAAAGATAACTCAAAAAGTTCATTAAAACATGATCGAGTTTAAAAATTATCATAAAAATAACTTGAATTCTCTTAGTTGAAAATCATATTCAGAAACATATTTTAAAAGTAATATTGAAATATTTTTTGGTTTTTTTAACTTGAATTATAATTAATAAATTGAATTAGATTTTTTTGAAAGTTGGTGTCAAATTTAACGAAAAATAATTTCATAATTTTTATAAAATAACGTCTTCAGCCAAAACTATCCAAAAATAAATAAACTGGAGATACGGTTATTGAATAAAATTTTGTCTCATCGTAAATTAAAATTTGAAATTTTTTCCTTAATTTCAAAAATTAAAAATCAAATCAAATTTTAATCTCGCCATTTTCGAATATCATAACAAATCAGCAACGTAAATTTTAATACTTGGAAGTTCTTTGCAACGTTTAGGTTTAAAAATAATCATTTAAAAGTAAAAAAATTAATTATTTCTTTGTGTTTAGCATATTATAATAGATAGAATTAAAGAATATTACTGTCATAGAATATTTCTTACATTCTGAATTATTATTTTAAATTGAGAACAAACACAATTTTTTGTAAAAATTATTAATTTTAAAACGATACTAAAAGTTAATTCTAAAAAAAAGTATTCTGAATAATAAAAACATAATAACTTTTTTACGGATATTAAATCGCCTGATCAATATATCAAGTATAAAGGAAAAAATTTTATTTAATCTACAAAATAAAAAAATATTCGAAATAAAATCTTTATTATATCAAATAAATAGTGAAATTTTCTGTTTAAATTAATCGAAATCAAATTAAAAAATTTATCAATTTTTAGAAATACCAGACAAGATTCAATATTATGGGTGGTTTATCGATCAAAAGTATAAATATTCAATAAAATTCATAAATCTTTGAAAATATCAGAAAAAAGATTTTTTATTTCAAACAATTTTATGATGCTGAATAACATTTCCATACAAATCATTTAAAGAGCATGAAATAATTTTGAACTTATATTGTTAAGAGTCATTTTGCATTAATGCTGAAGCTAAATTACTGTATTCCAAAACATAAAATTATTATTTTTATGAATAATTTTAAATAAAGTTCTGAAATATTTTTTGTTAAATAAATAATTACTAAATGTTCAATTATATGAATCCGTGAAGAATATACATTTTTGTGAAATGAAGCATGTAAAAATTTAATCTTAGGCATTGATTTATATTGAAAGCATACTATTTATGACTTTAAATATATTTCCCATATATTTTTTTTAGATACAAAGAATATGATCTTTTAAATTTTTAAGATAAATAAATGGTATTTCTGGCAATATCTATATTTGTAAAAATGTAAAAATTTATGTATTAATAAGTAGACGCATATACACGATAAAAATTGATTCATCTGATGAATTATATGAAAAATTCAACTTATATTACCTGAAGTAAAATATATAATATAAACAATATTCGTTGATCCACACTCATTTTAAGTTATAGAAAGGAAAGTTTAATTACAATATACCTTTAAAAATATGTAATTTCATCAAAAACTGGTTTGATAAAATAATAAATAAAAAAAGTTGAAAATGTATAGATTTTTATAAATCAACAAAAAATATCAAATGCAAGTAATGATGATAATCTAAAATTTTATTTTCTTAAAAAAGACTTTTATGTATTTATGATTGGTCGTGTTTGTCAGTTTTTCAAAATAGAAGTTGATAAAATTAAATTAATTAATTGACACTGGAGATTAAATTAAATTTAAATAGATTGGAAATATCTTCAAATTTCGATGCATAAATTTCGTCTTTTCAGCTAAAATAAAAATTATTTAATGCAATTATTTGGCATTACGATTCAAAGAATGTTCAATTATTATAAAAAATAAAGCAAACGATTACAAATTTCTGCAAAATTTGAAGTGAATAAATGTTGATGATTAAATTTAATGGCTCATTTAATTAATAGCTAAAATTATTGGTTCTTGAGGAGAACAGAAAATCTTTAAAATCGATTTATGTTAAAAAAGCAAAATTTCATTTATCTTCATTTTATGTATTTTTGCAAAAAATCATTCCATATATGTCTATATATCTTTATTATTTGAATTTCAAAAAAAAGTAATTTTTAAATATATTTTTGAAACACAGAATCATTCACAAAAAAAAATAAATTAAAAGAGTCTTGATAGGAATTTATTTTTAGTTCAACATCGATTGAGTGTGTTTTTCGTTATTTATGTGAGAGAAAAAATTTACAAAGAACCCATACATTGATAAAGAAGAATGAAAATAGATACACGAATCATCGGAATATAGATAAAAAATATCGATATAAATCGTTTATTTTCGATACTTATTTTTCATTTTAACACTATTAGCAATCTAATCATTCAAAAATCAAAATATTTCATATGTCAGCTGCCAGATGAAATATAATGTTTTAATATTATGAGGAATATTTGAAAGGTTTTAAAGATGATTTTATAAATATTTTCATTAAATTTTTTATAATGTCAAATTGGTAAAATAATTAAATTAAAATTTTTTTTACAATTTGCTGAAGTAAATAATTTCATCATTTTTAACATAATTATTGATAAATACCATCAATTGATATTTTATTTGATTCTCCCAACAGTATATTAAGGCTGGTTAAAATTTTTCCTGTTATTTTTATCAC